>JAQHUG010000279.1:820273-848546 GCA_028555095.1 Dicrostonyx torquatus | reverse complement strand
TCCATAGGCAGATCTTTGTGAATATCCTTAGATAGATCTTCGTGATTACACAATTATATACTTTGCTTCCCAGGGTCCAATCTCTAATTATGCAATACCTAGTCCTTCAAGTATGGTTTTAGTTTTGAAAGAAACCTCCAAATTCTTTTCCATTTCTGCCATCTTGTGTCCTCATCTTCAGAATGCCGGGTGTCTTTGGCGTTCTTGCCGCTGCTCTGGATGTCAGCCTTTCTTCTATCATTTGTGCTGACAGCGCTTCCTGATCTCAACTTACTAACTGCTAATGATTTATAGCTGCTTTAATGACTTATGCTCCCTCTGCGTACCACCTTTGCTTAAATAACTTTAATATTTGTTTCATTTTTAAATTATGATTAAAAACCCACAAAAGATTAATGAGCCAAATCAGTGAAGAAAGGAACTCATATAAAGGAAAGAGAGAACTGACTCCACACACTTTCTGTTCCTTCCTTCTACACTCAACACCACACACACACACACACACACACACACACACACACACACACAAACACAAACACACACACACAGTTTCTTAGGATGGTTAGACAAATTTTTTTATACCTCAGGATAGTGTAATAACACACAATTTAAAAACACCGTTCATAACACACGGGTCTTCCCCAGGCTGTTGCATCCACATGGCCCTCTCTGGTGACTCTGAGCAAGAGCAGCATCCAAAGCAAGCAACCAGCCCTGTAATCGCAGTACACAAAACAGGCACCGAAGAACGCTTTGCTTCTGAGTGATGCTGCTGGGTATGGTAGCAGCAGTCGATACACCTGCCATTTACGGTGATTTCAGCTTAACAAGGCGTCCATCTGAACGTATCTGCCCTGTCGGATGAGAAGCACTCGCCCTCTGTAGGTGCACCGCACCACTTCCGGCAGCGTTTCACAGGCCGTGCAGCTTCTGGAAATTAAAACCGCAAATGAAACAACCTTCACGGTAATATATCCTGATCCGTCATCAGAGCAGAGAGGAAGATTTTTCATAAAACTTACATTTCACTATTCAAAGTAACTGTAAAGAAAGAATACGAGTAGCCATTTATACACACTTTGTCTTTTAGCTTGTTTTTCTACAAAGACCCTCAAGGCAGAGATCATAGGGACCGTGGTGACAGCTCAGCCGGTAAGAGTGAACACTGTCCTTGCAGAAGACCCAAGCTCAAGTCCCACAACGCACAGGGAACGGCTCACAGCCACCTGGAACTCCCGCTCCAGGGGCTATAGCGCCCTCTGGCTGCCACAATGGATTTGCAGATACACATGCATCCGAAACACACAGAGAATCGTTTTTAAATCTTCTCTTTTTACCACTATACATAGCTCAGTTACTCAATTTTTGCACGTTCACTGTGGGCATCTTCTACAACTGCTCTATATCAGACATAGAATTAATTATGTCTGGTCTCACAAATTATAACAAACTACTTCCTGCTACTTTATTCTAATTACTAACTAGTTCCAGCAGAGATATATCTTTTCTTACACAGTATAATTATTTTATCTCTGAAAGCATTTTCTCTCTAGAAACAGAGCAAACGTCATGCCGAGATAATCCTGGTCTGGAGTGAAAGACTTAGAAGCATCCGCAGAACAGTTAAATAAGTTTGGAAAGCATGAGGGTGTAAAGGAAACGGACAGGAAGACACCGGACTGTAAGGGGATGCCTGAGATGGAGCACTTGGAACCCTGCCTTCTCGGCTGGCTTCCTCGGGGAGCCCAAGGAATCCATCCAGGCAAGGAACAAGGCAAGGCCCAAGGCCAGGCCCTGGCAGAAGGTAAGATTCCAGGGGCAAAAAGCCCTCAGCTGGAGGCCTCTTGAAGAACACTCTAAAAGGAGGTTCCTACCCACCCTTGCCCATGAAGGAACGCAAGAGTCACAGTGCTTTCCTAACTTATGAATTTATGTTCTGGAGCCTAAAATTGCAAGAATGTATAGACTTCAGTTCGCACCATATGCACGGCCCAGCTTCTCTGGCTTAAACTTTAAAGTCTAGAAAAGGGAACCATTAAATAATGCGCCAACGTGCATGACTCAACTACATCCTGCTGGGTGACAGGGACCAGACGCTAGCTATGAAATTCTGTACCAGGCACCTAACACGCAGTGACACAAACCAGATCAATAATTACCATGGGATGGGGACAGGAATGACTTGCAAGGACGTGAAGACAGGTGCAAATTTAGTTCAGGTCAACGCTAGCTTAGAAAGCATAAGGCCTCGATCAATTCACAAAGAAAAGTCTTAGAAGGGGTCCTAGGAAACATTCACTCAAATTAACAAATGACTCAGCAACTAGTTGTGCAAAGGTGGCACACAGAGAGATGACTATTTTTAAAAAAATTTTTCAAAAGAGAAGTCACTGAAAATTTGGTAAAGAAATCCAAACTTGAGGAGGTTAGAAAAAGGAGCAAATGGAGAGCCTATTAGTATAAAATAACCACTTAAATTATAAACTCAATAGACCAGTTGACATATTGGAAAGAGCAGCAGAAGCAGCCAGGCAGCGATAAATATGGCCTGCATGGATCACTCCTAACCACACCGTGCATCCACGGGTGCCCAAACAGACTGCCGCCAAGTCGGCCAGTCTATGACTTCCAAATAAAGAGAGCAACTGCCCGGAGGGATCTGCGTGTAACTTCACCAGGCCAGAGTTAGGCACGCTCAAGAGCTGGCCACCAGTCATGTGTGCCATCCACAAACACCCTGAGTTTAGATTTAGCTACTTAATAACTGTTCTTTACATGAGATCACTTTTTTTTACCAAGTCTAGGAGCTCAGTGAAATTCTGTGTTGCATCTTGGATATTTCTGAACGTAAAACCAATTCTCCTGTGGGTCTGTCCCTGGATGCCACCCGCAGTCTGTCTGCCTGGGACTCTCTCCGACTTGCCAGGCATGCTTTATATTCAGTTTTAAAGAAAGCCAACACAGTTATTTAAATGTCTGTTGAGTCTTGCATGCATATGTAAGTACGTGTGATGAATCCACCATAAATAAATAAAATAAACCACCATAAATTCAATAGATGTATTTCCATATTGCCCTTTCCTTAAAAGCTCTGTAAATTATTTGATATTTGATATTTCCTTGTGGGTGTGCGCAGGCACTCAGTGTTAATCATCCAAGCCAATCACCATCTGAGATTTACAAGTACATATTCAAAGGGAGGATCAGACCTTCTTCATTAATAGGCAAATCTTTACCATATTAAACCTAAAAAATGCAACAAAAGATTGCAAAAAAAAATAGGCACAGCTCATTATGCACCATTAACCTCTGAATTCTTCAGTAACGACACCAGGAACAGCCACACTCCCTCGTTAGTCAAAGCTACCTGTTTTACAAGGTTCTGTGCCATGAAGTCTAGAACAAAACCATCCTGGTGGCCAAAGACACAACTGTTACTGGTTCTCTTCGGTTGTGTAATACCACAGTCACCAACAATACGGCTGACCACCGGAAACCAGACCCAGAGCAGCCAGTTCCAGTTCTGGAGCTGCCCACTCAGAGGCAAATCCCCTGCATACTCACAGCTGGAGAAGGTCAGGGGGCAGGCGTGCGCATCCATGGGAAAGTTGTGCAGCTGCAGCTGGCACTCTGCATTGATGGTGAGCCTATGAAAGAGACCAGCATCGTTTGGGATCAGCAGCAACACAGCCAAGGCCTCCCATGGGGTTAGGAATCCCATGGCGGGTGCGCGCCCCAGGAGGAGATAGGTGGGCAATGTCAGGACGCAGGGTCTCCCTCAATCTGGTTCGTTTGTGAGGGGGGCCCTTTTGATTGCTTTCTTACTGAGCTATTCTGTTGTGCTTTTCTTTCTTTCTTTCTTTCTTTCTTTCTTTCTTTCTTTCTTTCTTTCTTTCTTTCTTTCTTGCTTTCCTTCCTTCCTTCCTTCCTTCCTTCTTCCTTCCTTTCTTTCTTTCTTGGTTTGTCGAGACAGGGTTTCTCTGTAGCTTTGGAGCCTGTCCTGGAACTAGCTCTTGTAGCCCAGGCTGGCCTGGAACTCACAGAAATCTGCCTGCCTCTGCCTCCCGAGTGCTGGGATTAAAGGCCTGCACCACTGTTGCCCGGCTCTGTTTTGCTTTGAACTATTAGTAGCAGAGCACATTCTAGTAAAACTCCAGTGGTCCCTAGAAATACAAGCCACGCCACAGTGGGGGGAAAACGGCTGTTGTTTCCTAAGCCACTGTTTCAATTCGTTTGAATGAAATCCTTCCACTTGAAGCTGGTAGGTTGCTCCACACAGACATTAAGTCAAATTACTCCGCTTCCACGGCACTTCTTCGGACACCTCCCTCTACTGACCCAGGCAGGTGGCAGCTGAACTATGTGAGTACATTATGCTCCCTATGTGTCAAGATTCCTATCACAGATCTAGGACCAGCCAGGCTCAGTACTGCTGCTCACAGGGTGGTAGGTGACACAATTTCCCCTCTGTGCCAGGATCACTCATAATTAAAGTCTCTATAATAACTACGGAGTGAAGGAGAACGTTAGGAGCTATGAGGAAGAGGCGCTTAAGGGAGCCTGGGGAAAGCAGTGCATTCCAAAGGAAGGTACTTTTCTTTAATTTATGGTCAATCTGAGACGCCTTGTAGCCCGGGAAAGAGATAGGTGTGTGCCTGGGACCTTAAACCTGGAATAGGGTAGGTGAACAGGTCACCTTTGACCTACTCCTTAATCCCTTCCCTCTTCTCTTAAAGAGGCAGACTTTACACATGGGGTTCTGGGTCCTAGGAAGAGGCCTCATTCCTTAGCACCTGTGACCTAACTTGCAGAAGAATCAATGTGTTTGTCTAGATAAAGGGAGTGCTGTCTTTGGAAGCTAAGATGAGTGGGGACCAGCACCCTGGAGAGATCAGTAGCAAGCCCCCCCATCTGTGGTCTTGCTGTAGTCCTCTGTGTTCCATGAGAACACTCTGCATTGCTGAGCTCCAAGTAGACACATATTTGAGACAGAAGGGTCTCCTGCTTTTCACAACTGTGAACGTGAATAGATGTATTCTCTTTTACTTACGTTTCCTGGGTATAGAAACAAGTTATACTACCTTCAATTAATAAAACCAGTTTTAAAAACTCAAAACAGAGCTAGACAGCATCTTACCGTAACGTGTACAGGATTTTCCCATCATTCCAGATTCTGAGGAGCTGGTTGGGTGTGGTGATCCAGTGAGCCTCCGCAGTCTTGGAGTTTCTGAAGATGGTGTCTGGGATCCATATCAGGCCAACCATGTTGCTGTTCAGAGTGAGGATTTTCATGGTGCTGTTGAATCGAAGGCGGCTGTCTGTCCAGGTCTGAGCAAAAAAGATATCAATTTGGTATTCCTGAAACAGAGAAAAGAGATTTTCTCTTAATTTGTGGTCAATCTGCAAAGCCTTTGAGTCTGAGAAAGGAGACAGGCAGGTGCCTAGGAACCTGAAATCTATGACATATGACAGGGTAGGTAAACTGGTCCCTTTGTCCTGCTCCTGAGTCCTCTCCTCCTTGTAAGGAGGCAACCCTTTCACAGGGCTTCTGAGATTTAAGGAGACTGAATTTCAATATGCTTTGCTGTCTTTGTCCAAAGTTTAATTTTCCTCCATGTTTTCACTTACCCCTCCCCCAACTTCCCCCTTCACGAGTAGCAGATGAACTGTCTGGTTTAATGCATTTACATCCAGCAAGCACCTAATTGGCATTATCAGCAAGCAATGTGATAGAATTTGATGCATTGCTCTCTTAACCTTAAGTGGCAATAAGAACATATGATCTGATGGGGTGCAGGAGGGAGCAGTACACACTTCAGGGCACGTTGCAGAACCTCAACTAACCAAACTTTGGCACCTTGTTTGATAACTCAGAGCCAATGTTCTATACAGTGAGGAAAATAATGTCCCCTTCCTAAACGTGTGAAAGGGTAAATGAAATGATGAACTGGAAAGGTGGAGGCTGAGCACTGAGAGCCAGTAACTTATATATTAGCTCATGAAACAACACATCATTATTCAACAGTCTTCCCAAATAACACAGCCTTCAGAAGAAGAGGAGGGGGAGAAAGAAGAGGGGAAAGGGGGGGGGAGGAGGAGGGAGAGGAAGCACAAGAGATAAACAGCACAGAACTGCAGTGGAAAGCCACTGAAGGCAGTCTTGATGCTAACAGATGGCTGGGGGTGGGGAGGTGGCGAGAGTGGCGGTTAGGGTCCCACAGGCAAAGACCCAGCGTAGGTAGCTGTTGGTCCAGGGTTCACAGGCCCAATATGATTTGGCTTGATGATCAGAGGACTGGTACAGGGCTGAGAGCATCACCACAACACACAAGGAATGTCTCCGCCTCGTCTGTCTCTGAGGAGGTTTTCTACCCACACTGTGAAGAGCCACCACAGGTCCGAGGAAAGGTGGCTTCCGGGGTTGATCTCCAAAGCTTGGCTTTTCATAGTTTCCACTAGGCATTAGATATTATAATTTTAGTGCTTTCACAGAGCATGAGCTCAGTAGCTCTCGGTGAACTGGGTAATTCTTCCAATTGAGCTTCCAGGTAAAGAAGGCCTCTGAGATTCAGCTAGCGTTCTGTCAGCTAATGTTTTCCTTAGCACTGTTCTATTACATTGACCATACTAAGCTGTAGCCCTCGAAGAAGCAGCACTTGAGAGCAGAAAACGTCATAGCCATCAGGGGCTTGTTTTCCAGTCAAATAAGACAAAACTTAAGTTAAAATAATAGCATGATTTAGGGTGATAATACCATGCACACACCTCCCCATGAATACGAGTTTGGATTTTGTTCAGAGAAAACCAAAAGCATGCTGTATGCATTCACTGAGAGGTCACACGCTTGAAACTTCCATTTGAGAGTCTGGTGTCTGGAGTGTGATCATGATTAGACGAGGTCTGGAACGGAAGGTCCCGACCATGGTGTTCACGGCTTTTCAAGAAAAGGAAGATGGACCTGTGAACAGCTCAGCAGGGAAAACTTGTGCCCTGCAAGCCTAACAGTTCAAGATTGATCCTGAGGAACTCCTGATGAAAGGAGAGAGTGAACCCTGAATTGTGTTGTGACCTCCAGAGGTGCACCATGTCCCATGGGGGCCCACATTCACAGTTAAAGAAGGTTGGGGGGAGAAAGGAGAACAAGGGAGAGGGGGAAGTGTAGAGATACAAAGTGAACAAAATGTAATATTATATATATCTTGGTTGAGTCCAGAAAATGGTAAATAAAAGAAAAGAGACTGAAGGTCCCAGGCTTCGCCTCACCATGCGGTATGGTACATGCCTCCTCTGCACCGTCAAGATGCAACAATAATAGACACCATGCCCTTGGGCATCCAGCGCCCAGAAATGTGACCTTAGCAAACGTCTGTATTTTATGTATAATGCGGTTTGTGGTATGACTATCAAGAAACAGAAAACAGGATAGAGCTGTGACCAGGTCTTCACCCTCAGAGAAGGGGAAGTTGAGAGCAAAGAAGTTGAGTTTCATATATGACCTTTTGAGAAGCTATGAGAAAAGCTGATAAGGAAACTTCCCCCAGAAGACTCAATTCAATGTCAACTCAAACCTATCAGGGGCTTTGTGAAGGGAGTAAGTAAGTGTGTGTTTGTTTGTGTCTGTGTGTGTGTGTGTATTTGCATGTGCATATGTGTGTGTGTGTGTGTGTGTGTGTGCATTATTCCTGGTCATATATTCTCTTATATTCTGACTTATACAAAACCAGGGTTCAAGAACTAGCCTGACAAACTGGATGACCGCATGTAGAAGCATCCTAACAGATCCACATTTATGAGCCAGCACAAACCATGACTCTAAATGGATCAGAGACCACAGAACAAAGCCAGATCCACTCCATCTGATAGAGGAAAAAGTGGGGAACAGTCTTGAACACATTGGCACAGGAAAAGATTTTTCTGAACACAATACCCAATAGCACAGGCACTAAGAACAAAATTATTAAATGTGACCCACCTGGTGTGGTAGCACACACCTTTAATCACAGCCTTAGGAGGCAAAGGCAGATGAATCTCTGACCATCCTCATCTATAAAAACAAACAAACAAAATTTCCAAGACAGTTAGGGCTATACAGAGAAACCCTGTCTTGAAAAACAAAAACAAAAATCATCAAATAAATGGGACCTCATGAAATTGAAAATCTTCTGCATGGCAGAAGACACCATCATTTGGACAAAGCAGCAAGCTAGAGAATGGGAAAAGATTTTGCCTACTGTATGTCTGATATCTATATCTATCTATATACTTACATATAGATATATATCATTATTATCCAAAATATATTAGAAACTCAAATAAAACCCTGAACATCAAGAAAACAAATAACTCAATTCAAAAGTGGGGTACAAATCTAAACAGAATTCTCCAAAGAGGAAACTCAAATGGCTGAGAAGCACTTAAAGAAACATTCAACATCTTTAGTCAGCAGGGAAATGCAAATCTAATCTACTCTGATATTTCATCTTACATCTGTCAGAATGGCCAAGCTCAATAAAATGAATGACAAAAACTAACTCATGCTGCTGAAGACCGAAGACAAACACAGCACTTGTCCCCTGTGGGTAGGAATGTACAGACTTGTACAGTCACTATGAAAATCAGTGCGGCAATTATTCAGGAAGATGGCACTTGATCTACCTCAAGATCCATCTATACTACTCTTGGGCATGTAGCCAAAGGATGCGTCACAGCATTACAGAGGTGCTTGCACAACCATGCTCATGGCTCACCACGGCCTGTGATTGGAAACAACCTGGATGCCTGTCAATGGATGAACGGATAAAGAAAAGGTGGTGCATTTATACAGTGGAAGACTACTCCAGGTTTTCAAAAAAATGAAATCATGAAATTCATAGGTGAATGGATGAAGCTAGAAAAATATATCCTGAGTGAGGTAATTCAAACCTAGAAAGACAAATACGATATATACTCACTTATATGTGATATTAACTGTTAAGTCATTGATAAGCAAGCTACAATCCATATAACCGCAGAGGTTAGGTACAGCGTTAAAAGATTGGGGGGAAGGGTGGGAAAACAGAATAGTTATGGATAGACAGAGGAGGGGGTGGAATGGGAGGATCAAAGGGAAAGAGGGAGGGAAGAGGGGAGTGACAGAGGGGATACAGGGAGATACAGATAAACCAAGGGCTATTTGAGGCATCATATGAAAATCTAATACAGTAGAAGCTTCCATATATATATATATATATATATATATATATATATATATATATATATATATTAAGGCAATCTAAACGAGATCTCCAAATAATGGGGAAAACAGATTCCCAACTGGATACTTCTCATCACCAAAAGAAGCTTCTAGTATTGGGAATAGGTTAAAATCTAGTTGAGTTCTTGGCCAAAGGGAATTTATGGGAACCCTCAAACAACCCAGGCTATGGCTATTGGTAAAGTCCTGTTGCTGAAGACAACACTTATATAACTCATTGAACACAGAGAACTCAAGCTGGTGCCTAAACAGCACCTTCACCCCTATGGATGAGTGTTCATATAAGGAAAGGTACTTTGTATATGACCAAAGAAGAAAGTCAAACATCAGTCCAGCTACAAACCCTCTGATCTACAAGGGGGACTGGTGCAGTAGAGGCACAAGGCTTATGGCAGTAACCAACCAATATCTGATTTGAGCTGGCCTACCCATACCCAGTGCTGGTTGAGTGGCTAAGAACCTGAGACTAGATAGGTCATGGACCTAGGGGAAAACCAAATACTACTGTTCTGCTAAAGAAACATAGCAATAAAATGAATCCTATTGGCCTTCTGATATATTCACAGATCCATGCCTTGCTCAGCCCCTTGGATCTCAGAGAACCCTGAGGAAGAAGAGTGTAAGGGCCAATGGGGATGAAGCTCACCAAGAGATCAATGCCACAGAAGGGATGCTGTGCATGTGAAATCACAGAGAATGTGACAGTGTGCACAGGTCTGCACGGGATGTGGTCCTAGAGCTGAAAGGAGAAGTGGACACATGCCCTGATCCCTAGCCCAGAACCTATCTCCAGTTGTGACTCATAGAGACTGTGACAGCCGGCAGAGGTCTGCCCCAGATGTGGTCCTAGAGCTGAGAAGCGGACACATGCTCTGATCCTTAGCCCAGAACCTATCTCCAGTTGATAACTGCTCCCAAAGGAAAATCTGGTTTTCTCCAAAGGAGTCCTCCTGGGGAAACAAACCATTCTAAAGGGAAGCACCCATGGCCTGCAGCAGACAGCCAGCAGAAAATGAAATCAATAGCGTCATAGGAGGGTCTCTGTCTCATAATGCTTGCTTGTTTAAACATTGCATATGATGGCTTCTGGCTCGGAGTTTTATGGGATCCCCATGTGTGTAAACCTGTGGGTCTCTGCATCAATATTCATTCCTTGGGCTTCTGCTGCTGCTTGCTTGTTTTGTCCTATTTCAATCTGTTTGCTTTTCTTATTTCATGACTCTTCCTTAGATGTCTATGTGTTCTCTAAGGAGAGACAGAAATGGTGAGCACCCAGATGGAAAGGGAGGTGGAGTGGAACGGGGAGAAGCAGGGAGAGGGCAACTGTAATCAGAATATATGTATCAAAAATCTATTTCCTATGAAAGAAAAGAAAAGAAAAATTGACTGACACAGGAATCATGAACTTGGGACTAAAAGCTAGCAGCTTGGTGACAAGTGTGGGTCAGACACATCACATCTGGCCAGTTGACAAGGCTGAATGAATGTCTGATGAACACACAGCTCTTTGAGCAAAGGTGGGAAGCAGGGTTAATCAGCACATATTGAGTGCTATGACCGTGCTTAGAAGCTTATGATGGGCAAACGATCCTCCCAGAACAGAAGCAGGGAACTGAAAGTAGTTGTTAAAGAGAAAAAGAGAAAGCCAGCACAGAGTACAGAAGGACAGACAGCCGCAGCAGCCCTCCCCGCATCAGAACAGAATCACCCAGAGAGCTACCGGATCCTGAGAATCGGTAACATAGAGATAGCACATCCGCCACTGAAACCACTCATGTGGCATCCTGAAAACTCTCGAGGAGAAGAGATTCAAGTGCAGCGTGGCTCCTCTACTGAAAGCTGACACAGCTGTGGTAACTCTAGTTCGTCCTCCTCACTTGAGGCTCCACATCTGGAAATGTGACTAAACGTGATGGAAATGACTGAACCTGTACTGAACACAGACAGGACTGCCTGTCATTGTCCGAATACAACACACCAGCTACTTCGGCAGTGTCTTCAGTGCCCTGGGATTGTGAGTAGCTCGGAGGTGATTTAAAGTGCACGGAAGGACTGCTCAGGCTGTGTGCAAGTGTGAGACAATTTTGCATTAGGGACTAACATCTGTGGTCTTAGGTATCTAAAGTGGTTCTGTAGATATGAATATACATGTGCCTGAGGTACATATATACTATATAAAATATGCATATATATATACATTCATATATACATATATATATGACCCTCAAGAAAGGGAATGAAGGCTATGGGAGAAATAGCAGCAAACACACACTTGTCCTTGGTGCCACATGGAGAAAGAACCAGCTGACTTGGTTGGGCACTGGTTAGGCCGATAAGAAGCTAAGTGTTCTGAATTTCTGCAAACAGAACCTCAGGTCATGGAACCGATAACGATATGAGACTTAGCTCTACCTGCACATTCCTATCTTTCATGGGCAGACAGCAGACTGGAAGCAATGCTTCAGATGCCCAAGGAGGAGGACTCTTCACTGTCTACTTCACAGAGATCAAGCAGCTTAATGGAAGAAGAAAACATTCCCAACAACAGAGTCATGAGTCAAGGAGGAAATAACACTTAAGAGTCCTACTCAAGGGCAGAACCATCAGGTACCCAAGAAACTTGGTGACACAGCCCTGGTGGGGGACAATTCTGTATTCTGTCAATCATGTTTTAAATAAATGCTGATTGGCCAAGCAGGGAATATAGGCGGGAAAACTAGACAGGAAGTAGAGGTGAGAACAGGAGAATTCTGGGAAACAGGAAGCTCCCTTGGCACACCTGCGCAGACCACCAAAGAGGCAGGATGTGTCCCTGTCCCAGCTGAGAAAAGGTACCTGCCATGTGACTAATATAGATAAGAACAGTGGGTTAGTATACGTTACAAGAGCTAGTAAGAAGACTGAGCTAATGGGCCAATCAGTTTATAATCTTATGGAGACCTCTGTGTGATTTTCTTTGGGGCTTGCCGGCTGTGGGGTACTGGGCAGGACAGTAACCCCAACGAGCAGGCCCACATGTTACACAGCCCTTCTTTTCTGAGGGTCTCATAAGTGTGACAGTGGTTGGCCTGTTGTGTTCTGGCCGTTTCCACCTTAGCGTCTGTACTAGAAGGCGGAAACGCTTAGATAATTGTTCTCTGGGCTCACAGGCCGATAGAAGTCAAGGTGGTTCTGCAGCTGTTCTTGCAGACAACAAGTTCCAGCACACGTCCTGCAGCAAATCCGTATTTGCTCATCTTGTCTCCAGCACAGCAAAGTGCACACATGACTTCTGCTCTTCCTCTCATGTATGTCCACTCATCTTTAGACGACGCAGAACACCAAATGCATAGAGAATGAGAAGTTATCAAATTGTGTTCTTTAGGAAATGATGACAAGAGCTGGTGTGGCTTGTGTCTAGACACAGGCACCACAGGCATAGATTCCTAGTGCCTGAAGGGGCTGAGGAGATGCGTGTCTGGCAATGCACTCTGGAAAACACTAGGAGAGTGCAGTCATGACCACAGTGCGGGCAGTCTATCGAACACCACATTCCACTGAACCTCAGCCAAGTATCCAGAACATGGCAAAGCCAAATATTGCCTTTTTGGAATGACATGCAAGTCTTAAAACATATCTTCTCCACAGTTGGTTGAATGTATGGTTCAGGGGCCATAGACGCAGAGGGAGAGCTGAAAATGGAACTGTGAGCATTGATGTGAGAAGAGCTGCGCTTTTGACTTTCTTTTTTTTTTCCCTTTTTTTATTGTTAAAAGAAAAATTTACATTTACTCCCCTTGTTCCCAGCCCTCCCGCTTCCCCACTACCCTACCGCCCTCCCCCTGCTTCCTTAAGATGGTGCAGGATACCCTGTCCTATGGCGAGCCCAAGGCTCTCCCCGCTCCATCTCGGTCTAAGAATATGTGCATCCATATAAAATAAGTTCCCAAAAAGCCAATACATGCAGAAGAGATAGGTCCCAGTGCCATTATCGTTGGCTTCTCAGTCAGTCCCCACTGGCAGTCACATTCATAGAGTCCACTTAGGTCATATGCTCATTCAGTCTTGGTCCAGCTGGATTTGATGAGCTCCCAATAGATCGAGCACACTGTCTCTGTTGGTGGGCCAGTCCCTCATGGTCCTGACTTCCTTTCTCATTTTCTCCCTCCTTCTGCTCTTCCACTGGACCTTGGTAGCTCGATCCCTTGTTCTGATGTGAATGTGGGTCTCTGGACTTTCTTGAAGGATGGAGAAGTCTATTGTCCATGATAGAGAAGGCACAGCACCAGCCTGATACAGAGCACACAGCTCACTGGACTGTTGCCAAGCAGGGTAGCTCTCTTCCTCCAAGCAGATGAACTTGTTTTCTCTGAGGTGTGGACATGGTCGCTTCCCTTATCGTTAGATTAGATGGCAGAGTGCTGTGTGTGCCACTGGACTGGGGGTCTTGAAGCCCTGAGAGCCACACAGATGAAAGATCAACAAGCTAGATACAGTGTTTCCCAGACCACTCGTGAGAAGCCTGCTTCACAGACACGGACACGGGGTAGAAAAAGGACCCTGGGATATGGAGTTGACAGGCATGGGTGGGGGTTGGGGGGCTCACTGAACATGTGACTCAGTGGGAAGTCCTAATCAAGGGGTTCAGTGGCCCATGCTGATAGGCCCTGGTCAGGTTCATGCCCAGTAGAAGACACAGCAAATGGCAGAGCATCTGTGTGTGTTCTGAATGAGATCGCTCTGCACAGGTTCATATGTTTGTGTGCTAGTCCCCAGCTGATGAGCTGTTGGAAGGATCAGGCAGTGGGGGCTGGTTGGAATAGGTGTGGCCTTGCTGGAGGAGGTATGTCACTGGAGGCTTTGAAACCTAAAAGCCCACATTGGGTGCAGTCAGACTGTCTCTCTATCTCTGTCTCTTTCTCTCTCCCTCCCTTTCTCTTTCCCCGCTCCTGTGGACCAGGACTTCTCCAGCACCTTGCCTGCCTGACCACCACCATGCTCCCTGTCATGATGACAACGGATTAACTCTCTGCAACTACGAGCAAAACCTTAGTTAAATGCTTTCTTTTAGAAGAGTGGCCTTCACAGCAATGGAACAGTGACTAAGGCAGTGACTTCAGAACAGACTGGATTAGGCCAGCATCCTGTTTCCCTCTGATGGCAGGACCCGGTGTGATGGATGGTTTCTGAGTAAATGGCTCTACTGACTAGAGAACACATTCGGCACACTTAAGGTTGATATATGGGCAGCCGGAGTGGCATACACAGCTGCACATAACTGCTAACTCCTTCCTTTTAATGTTGGCCTTCTGAATTAAGGGGTGAGAGGAGGCTTGCAATGTCTCCCAAGGAAGACTAGAGTCCCTCATAGGCCATCACTGTCAAAGTGGCCAGGATTAATGCCAGCAGAGCAGACTAGGTTTAACGATACTCAAGAGTCAGCCCGGTGACCACTTGATCACCTGGCAACTCACATGTCAGCAGAGAGGCATGGCTCTGTATGGTCTCAAGGCACTGCCAAGGAGCAGGTGAGTGACATTCGGGTCAGTGAGAGCCATCCAGTGTCCTCTCAGAGCTCCTCAAGGATACACATGCCTTCATCTACCTGTTTATATCACACCGGAGTAGGAGAAGTGAATTTGAAGAATCACACTGAAGCTGCTTCATGTTTCCTAGCCCAATTAACCCTTCCGCCAAAGGGTGTTTTATTGCATTGTAACAGACAGAGCAGCCAGCAGCTTGTCTCAGCAGCTTAGTTTCCTGATTTCTATCTCCATCGGTGCTCTGTGTGCATCCCCTCTTCTTTTAAGAGCTTAGTGTGAAGGGCTGAGATGGCACAGCAAGGGAAGAAGAGCTGCCAATGCTACTGGTGGTGGATGGTGAGTTCTGGACCAAGAGGCTGCGTTCTTGAGACAGAATAGCAATGGCACTTCGATGAATGGCTTACAACATTAATTCTTATGTACTCACACCGTCACTGAACCTTCGATTCTCTGCGGAAAATCTCCTTCCTGGGCATGACTGGGAGGGAGGGGGTGGGTTCCATCTCAAGGTATGACTTCATGCCATCTGTGAAAAGGGACCCAAAGTAGATGTGTCTTCTTCCATTGTGCTTACAACTACCTACATTAGTATCTCCTCAGTTTCTTCATCTGAAAAATAGGGGCACTGCGCCAGATTAAATTCCAGTGCCCCTTCAATTCCAACCATCGGGTTTCTACACTCTGGCCTAGACTCAACTTGCAACCGGTTCAAAATGATCTCCTGTGGCATATCTCTGCATCTTGCTTTTGCAAGTTTGATGTGGAATGGCTCCATGTGGTCCTTAGAGGAACATTTGTATGTGTTAATTCGGTACACATTATGCATGAACTATGCTGAAGAAGAAGGAGCTCGTCTAAACTCCATGTTAATTCCATGTGATGAAAAGGAGCAGCCCACAGTGTCCTTCTGTGGGAAGGGCAGCCAACCTGCTCTCCGTTCTGAATTCCTGCCACGGACTCCCCGCTAAGAGGGCATCAGGCTGAGCAGAGCACACGTTTTATTGTGTCTACATTTGACTAAGTGTTGGTGCAACACTCCCACCCACAGAGAAATGTTTTCCTTTCTCTCATAAACTTCCTTTGTAATGGCATTAATCATCCATCTTTCGGCAGAGGAAAAAGCAACTCTTGTAAATCCTTTCTAAAAATAAACGGCCTTTTGCACAATTCATAATTGGCAATGAAGGAAACATGTCTGAAATTCTACTAAATGCAACAGTGAAATCGCTCAGAGTCCTCCCTGTATACACCCCTGTGTTGGTGGTGGTCCTGTGCTTATCTTTGCGTTAGTAATTAGAGGACTTAATGATGCCAAAATAAATGGGGAGTTCTGCACCATGCGGAGCCGTCTGACAAACAGAAGAAAAAGCAGGCTTCTTAATAATATCCATCTGCAACTTCCCACAGATTCAAACACCAGTTCCTCCCAGTCTTCTCCCTGCTCGGACACGAAGTGAGGCTTGTGGTTGCCCGGCACACTCCCCTCTAGGGAGCCGAGCAAGGTCTCTCTCCCACGTTGGTTCCCTGCCCATCATCACACGGGAGAGCATGCTCACACAAGCATGTGCAAGGGTGGCTGCTGGAGCTGCAATGTGACTCAGAAACTTGCGCATCCCAGTCCAGCAACACTCTCTCATAGGACAAGGAAGGAAGGAGAGAGAAAGGGACCAGAGAGATGAGACGGAGGGAGGGAGACTAGAAGACAAAAAAGCTGTTGGCTTTTATATAGTTTTCTTTATAAAATAATCATCACAGACACCTGGAAATCAAAGATAACTGCTGTCACTAATCTGAAAACTTGCAGATATAATTAGATAGTCTTTTTATTTCTTCTTATCACGGTGGAAGCACAACGGACGTACACTGTTTTCAGGGTAATTTCCTCACTGCCATGGCTTGAGTTTCATTCTTTTTGAGGCCTGCAGTCACCCTACCTCAGGGCTCTCTGTGCCCTCTCACGTGGCTTCTCTTTCTTTCCGGTCTCCTCAGCTCTTCTGCTACTGAAAGTGTAAATCATCTGGGTCCTTGACCACACTAGACGCTGTGCTGGACCCCAAGAGCCACAGACAGCATCGGAGCAGAGGGTGGGACATCTTGGGACAAACAGCATCAGTTAGGTGCAAGAGAGACTGTCTATGAGGACAGAGGCCCTTGGATGAAGGAGCAACACAGACCAACCCTCTCCCTCAATGTCTGAAGGGGAAAAAGAGAGGGGTGGGTATATTTGTCGGCCTTCACAGAGTAGAGAGGGTTCAAACAAAACACAGAGGATTCTGTCAGAATCTGAAGGAACAAGGCTGTCATGAGGCAAGTGAGGCGGGGCCACATAAGAGTGGGACAGTGTTTGCCAGCATATAGAGAATTCTGTCAGAGTGGAAAGGGCTCTGCCAATGTGAGAAAGACCCTGTCAGCATGGGGAGGGCTCCATTCACAGTGAGGAGGATCCGGTCAGAGGTGGGACCCTGTCAGAATGAATAGGACTCTGTAAAACTGGGGAGGGCATTTTCAGTGTGAGTAGGTCCTGCTGAGAAAGAGGCGGGTTCTCTCTCCTTTATGCCAGAGAGTCCAAGACAAGGGACTTGATCACACACTTCCAGAGTTAAAGATGAAAAACTCGGTGTCTGGTACCAGTCTATGGCATCATGTCCGCTGCCATAGGCAACTAACACACACACATACACACACACACACACACAGGAGACAGACTCACTAGAGTACTTTGAAGCCACATGCCCTAGAGAAAAGGGATGGAACATGTCAAAGCAAAATTAAAATCTGACCAAAGACTTTCTGACATTTGTTCTCAAGTGCAGTGTCTGTAGTTCCAGGTTTTGGTTTTCACTTAAAAGTTTACCTGTTCTTGTGCCTAGCCTAGCAATGCCTGACCGCTCACCCTAGTGCTCATGAATGCCTTTCTGTTGTGTGTACCACCAGGAGCACTCCTGCTCTCTGAACATCAGTGCACACCTTAGTGAACACTCAAGACCTGTCTGACTGAGCAAAGGTGTATTGAGGCCCATGGTAGCTGTTAAAATGCTCATAAGGGGTTTCTACACTGTGCCTTGGCCTTGGCGATCTCGTCCCACTAGCCATGACCACAGGGCTTAGTCAGAAATATGACCTATAACCCCATATGCAACATGCAACACCATGCTGGCCTACGGGAGCAGCTTAGGGAGCTGCTGAATCCAGACAGCTTTCTTGGATTCTCTTTCAACGTCTCTCATAATGGTTTGAAGTCAATTGCAGGGCATGGTACATGCTTCTCAGTCAGTTCTTCCTTGGGTATTGGTTAATTTAGATGTTACTGAAAGCCCCGCTGTTCAGTTGTGCTCCTATTTTACCATATACAACCTTTGGCATCAATTACCATATGTTTTAGGAATTTTAACCATACACATAAAATGGTGTAACATCAGCATATTAAATACACCAAACACTTCTGGCATCCCCTGTAGTCAACCCTCCTGGCCTTCACTAGTCCGTTCTTCATCTTCACAATCTTGGGAGGGTTTTCTTCTGCACAGGACCTCTCAGTGCTCTTGACTCTGCTTTCTTTCACTTAGCAGAATGCCCCGGGAAGTTTCTCCAACCCATTACATGTATCAGAAGTTCCTGTTTTAATTAAATATTCTTTCATCACAGGACTATATCCAAGTTTGAAGGATACTGAATATTATCCAGCTTTTAGCAATGTCTTAGTCACTGTTCTATTGCTGTGAAGAGACACCATGACCGAGGCAACGCTTGTAAATGGAAAGCATTTAATTGGGTCTTGCTTACAATTTCCGAGGTTTAGTCCATTATCATCACGGCAGGAAGCATGGCAGCACGCAGACAGACATGGTGCTGGAAGGGTAGCTGGAGACTTCCACATCTAGATCCACAGGCAGCAGGAAGAGAGAGCCACTGGGTCCAGCTTGGGCTTTTGAAACCTTGAAGCCCCTCTACAGTGACACACTTCCTCCAACAGGGCCATATCTCCTAATCTTTTCAAAGAGTGCCGCTCCCTAAACATCCAAACATATGAACCCACAGGGATCATTCTTACTCAAGTCACCACAGACACCATGACCAAGACAACCCTTTGAAAAGAAAGCATCTGACTGGGAAGCTTGCTTACAGTTTCAGAGGGGCAGTCACGGTGTTATCACGGTGGGGAGCATGGCTGCAGGTTGGCAGACAAGGTGCTGGAGAAGAAATTGAGAGTTTTACATTCCAATCCTCAGGAGGGAGGGGGAGGGGGAGGAGGAGAGAGAGGGAGGGAGAGAGAGAGACAGAGACAGATTGGACCTGGTGTGGGCTTTTGCAACCCCCAAAGCCCACATCTCTGGACACACCTCCTCCAACAAGGTGACATCTTCCAATCCTCCTCAAACAGTGGTACTCTCTGGTAATTGAACATTCAAATGTATGAGTCTATGGGGGCATCCTCATTCAAACCAGCACAAGCAATTATGAATAGAGCATTTATAAATATTAATGTACAAGGTTTTATATGGGAATAAGTTTTCATCTTTCTGCTATGAATATCCAGAAGTGGGCTCTGGAGTCATATTTTACAGCGTATTTAAAAGTGTGAGAATCTGTCAAGCCCTTTCCTCTTGCAACCGAGTAACTTTGCATTTCTTAACAGCTCTGGGCTAAGCTTCTGTCACCCCACACTGTCAAATGTCTTTGCTACTGTCAGTATTTTTTTTTTAAATTTTAACTCTTGTGTAGATAAAGCAGGTGGGGAGCCATAGGTCATTCTGCTTTTCATTTTCATTTCTCCAGCAGCTAAAGATGCTAAACATTATTGACTGGGCCTGTTTGTATCATATTTTCTTTGCTTCTACATCTTCTGTTCATTATGCCTCTTACCAATCTTATTTTTAAGGTGTTGATGTCAAAACTCATCTTTCCCTGTGCAAAGGAAGAAAGAAGAGCAATCACGCCTCTGTATCTTTCAGTCGGTTAACTGAAACACAGTTAACACTGCCATGTCTACCCGAGGGAGTCCCATTGGCCTCTGTTGCCCCTAAGTTCCCAGTTTCCTCTCCCTTACCTTTGTATTACATGTCTATAGGACACAACGTGACACTGCTGTTACATAGATGCTCTTCGAAATGAGTGCTTCTTAGGTGAGTAAGAAGACAAGAGATACAGAATCACACTGGCTTCATGACTGCACAACTGATTTTTTTTGTACATATTTAATTGTGGCTCAGGGTCATTTGCTTCTGTCCTGAAATCTGCCCTCTGGTTGAATCCATGCGGCAGTCCTACAGGGAGGGCCCATGCTCCTCCTTTCAGTGGTCAAGTTCTCGGGAAGGAGCTACCATCTCGGCCTGGAGGGCCAAGGAAACTGGAGGCTTTAGTTCCTACGACAGATTATACACAGATGACAATTTATTCATCTTCCAAAGCCCACCTGTTGAGTGGCTGTCACTCTTAGAAGCAGGGACAGGATGAGGCAGGGTAGTCAAGGAAGCTGCCCGAGAGCTCTACTTTGGGCAAGCCAGAGCCCCGTCTGCAGGGGTTCTAGATTGGAGGGACGGGATGAGAGCAGAAGGGAGGCCTTGTCTTGGGGACTGTGCCAGGAACACAGGGTCTAGGCTGGAGCATCATGCTCACTGAGATTTTCTCGGTCTTCCTGAATGGCAGTTCCTCATTTTCTCTACCTGAATGAGCTAGGCAAGCTCAAGAGACTTAAAAAGTGTGTGTGCTGTGTATATTAATGTGTACATGTGTGCATGCATTGTATGTGTGTTAATAAGTGTATGTGAGTATGTTTGTGTGTCAATGTACTTGTGTGTATGTGTGACTTACTAAATGGTGAAGTCCAGCAACTTTTTTGCACAGGATTTGCATGATACAATATATTGTAACAGTGACCAAGAAAATATTCTGTTTAACACACATGTAATTGTTTTCCAAAAGAATTTGACTGGAGGCTCCTAGGTCCACACCGATAGAGAAGGTAACTGCATTCTCTGCATAGGGCAACAACCTTAACTGCTCCCTTTCTGTATCTATATCACTCTCTTTTCAGAACTGGATCTTGAGTCTGTTTCTATTCCACTCTTGCTCCCTCTCTGTAGGTTTGGGAGATGCAATCAAGCCATGTGGATTACCGAGGGCCCTGAAATGACATTTCTGCTGGCCTGTCTTGTAGCGCTGTCAAGCATTTTTGTTCCGCTGCAGCCTGTCCACAGCCTTATCCCAAATCAGCAGGCACTCCTTAAATAGACGGTCCTGAGTGTCGGCTGCCCGTCATTCATTTTGCCATCATTTGATTCCCAGGTTCAGAAGCTTCCGAGCCTGGTGCTCTGCTTCTTAGCTCAGATGGACAGCATCTGCATCCTCTGTCCAGAAGGTCCCTTGTGATCATCCCCCACATCCACTGCAAGCAAGTACAGACATTCAGTTGCATTCCAAAACAGGCCAAAGTCCAAGACAACTAAGTTTAAGACTAATTAACGTGACAATTTAACGTGAGACCTAGGGCAGAAGCCATGCTTCAGCAGGCACAGGCTGGGCTCAGTCGCCTGTCCACTACACCAACTAACATAACCACTGATGTTGGAAGCATATCAATGCAATCTTGTTACTGTGGACATGTTTGGAAAAACAGATTAAGGGACCTAGTGACCACCAGTCTGTCATCCTGGAGCTGATGTAAGCTTTAGGTACAGTCAGAGACCAGGGAAAAGACCTGCAGAATTAAGGAGTCCAGGTCAAGGTATGGTCTGGATGATCACTATCTGGATTCTCGTTCTGGAAGACGGTCATAAGAATACTTTAGTGTTGGAGGGATAAGCTGGTTTTTAGAGAAGATTACTCAAATGTGTGCATACAGACTGGCTATCATCTTTCTGTTGTGGACACCTGTCCACTTCTGGAGGGCTGGTTTGTTCAGCAAGGTAAGGACTGACATATGTGGGTGTCTAAAATAAGACATTGTACAAAACTTGTCTTGTCTCAACCCATGCCATACCCATTCTCCAATCCAAAATTGGTGTGCTCGTCCTGTGCTCCAGGGAGCCCAACCTCTTAATTCTAAACCACCTGAGCTCACTGTGACCTTCATTTAGAGCCAGGGTCC
Source organism: Dicrostonyx torquatus (assembly GCA_028555095.1). Lineage (NCBI taxonomy): Eukaryota > Metazoa > Chordata > Mammalia > Rodentia > Cricetidae > Dicrostonyx > Dicrostonyx torquatus. The sequence goes on along the minus strand of JAQHUG010000279.1, from coordinate 826,684 downwards.
CACATCCCATACTCTGTACCAGTCCAAGGAGCCTGGCCTGCACTCTCTATGCCCTTACCTCTAGGTTTGGGCTGAGAAGTTCATCCTATGTCCCAGTCCAACTGGCTGTGTCTCCATCAGATGCACGACAAACAAAGGAAGTCTGCACATCCAGGTCAGATTTCAAAACCAAAATCCACCTGCGTCTTAGTGATGGTTTCTATTGCTGTCATAAAGGATCACAATGGAGGCAACTTAAGAAGTAAATGCTCTTTGGGGTTTACCGTTCCAGAGGGATATGAGTCCATGACCATCACAGTGGGGAGCTTGGTAGCAGGCAAGCAGGCATAGTACTGGAGCAGCCGCCGAGTGCTCACATCTCAACCGACAAAAACTCACTACACATCCTGTGAAGCTCCAAAGCCCACCTACAGTGGCGTACATCAGCAAGGCCAGAGATCCTAATTCTTCCCCAAACAGCTACCAACAGGGGACTAAGCACTCAAATGCTCGAGACTGGCGAGGGACCACTTTTAGCCACATTCTACTCCATGACCCCCATAGTTCCATGGCCATATACTGAAACAAAATTCATTTAATCTAACTTCAAAAGTCCCCATAGTCTTTCAAAGTCTCCTGAAGTCTAAAGTCTAAGTCTTTTTTGAGACTCAAGCTAATCTTTTAATTGTTCATCCCTGTAAAATTGCACTAAATTACATACTTTTTAAGATAGAATGGCCCAGAATATAGAGAAACACTCCAAAAGGTAGAGATCAGAGCACAGTGAGGAGACAATGTAGCAAAATGAGGCTGGAGCCCAGCAGGGCAAACTCTAAATCCTGCAGCTCCACATCTGATATTAAAGGGCTTAGCTGGCTCCAGCCTTCCAGCTTTGCTGCCGGGTAAGATGCATCTCTTTCCTGGACTGGTTCCACTCTGTGTGCATCATCTCACAGCTCTGGCATCTCTAATATCTCGGGGTTTCCAAGCACAATTTAGGTTCCATCTTCACAGTATCATTTATGGGCCTCAAAGGGCCTCTTGCCCTGTCACTGCTTTCATGTAGAGACTCCCCTGACATATGCTGTCTGGCCTCAGCAACTCCCTGAAACTGAGGGAAACGATCCCACGATCCCATTACTCTTGTATACTTCATGACTGTAAAACTAGCGCCCTCTGAGTAACACTGCCAAGTTTAGCGGGAAGTTTGGGTTGGAACCTGGCTCCCTTGAATTATATTTGCAGCAGTGCCTTGTTAATTTCTTAGTCCTTTTCTTCTGATGCAAGCTTAGCTCGGTGGGGTCCCTCCCCAGGCATCCTTTCTTCACTCCCATGCAGATTTGCTCCTCCCCACTATCCCTAATCTGCTTTTCTATGGTAGCCTCTCTTCCAGTACAAGCCCTGGCTATGATATTAAGCTTTTCCTCTCTGAGTTGTATATTTTATATTTCTTTCTGATACACTTTCCTCCTTTCATTGTAGATCTAAGAGTGATAACTAGCAATCACATGAATGAGGCAACACTGACTGTCTTCCACCAGAGAAGTTAGTTCTTCATTGCTAGTAGCCTCAGACAAATTCTTCAGACCAGGGAAGAAGCAGCTATGATCTTTGCCAGACTATCACCAGAAAGATGTAAGTCTGCACACCTGATTTTTTTTTGATAAAGAAGCCAGAAATATACTCTGGACAAAGACAGCCTCATCAACCAGTGATGCTGGTCATGTTAGATGGCTGCATGTAGAAGAATATCCAAACCATCCCACACTTGTCACCCTAGATAAAACTCGACTTCAGAAGGATGAAGGACCGCAACAGAAAGCTAACCACTTGAATCTGGGAGAAGAAAAAGTGGGGAACAGTCCTAAATCTGATAAAAGATCATCCTGAATGAGGTCGCCCAGACTCTGAAATGTAAATATGGCATGTATTTGCTTATATGTGGAAGCTAGCCATTAAGTCTTTGATAATCAGGGTATAATCTGTTTAACCACAGAATTAGTGGGGGAGAGAAAAGTCCTCCTTTGGAAAGGGAAATAGAATAGATAGTTATGGATAGATAAAGGGCAGGGGGAATTTGAATGGGAGGATCAAATGAGGATGGGGAAGGTAGAAGGGGGAAGGGAAGGGATACAGGGAGGAACAGTTAAAATTAAGGGACATTTAATGGGTTACACGGAAATCTAATACAGTAGAAACTTCTTAAAATATATACATATATGAAAGAAATTTAAATGGAATAGTAAAACGATGATAAAAACAAAGCTTCAACTAGACATCTCTTTCCACTAAGTGAAATCTTCAGTCTTGGGAATGGGCTACATATGATTGAATTCCTGTCTAAAGAGGTCCCAAACAACTCAGGCTATTATCAAGACTATTGCTTGCCTGCTACAAACTGACTGTAAGACCCTGTTGCTGAAGACCACAGCTACACAACTCACTGAACCTGGCAAGGGTGAGCTGGTGCCTACCTATAGCTGTCACTTTTACTGAATAGAGTCACTGTACTGGAAGGTACTGTACATGCTACCAGAACAGAAATCTAAATGCCAACCAAGTTATGAACCTTTGATCTATAATGGTGACCTGCCTGCAAGATATGCAATTGAAATATTGTCACAAAGACTGTAAGGGTAGCCAACCACTATCTGATTGGATTTACGGCCCACTCTAGGAGATGGAACCTATGCTCAACACTGTTTGTGTATCCAAAACTTGAGACAAAATAGGTCAAGAACCTAGGAGAAACTAAATACAGCTGTTCAGTTGACGGAAAGCAGCTCCAGGAGACTCCTAAAGACATTGTGCTATACTCAGATCAGTGCACGGTTCAGCCACCATCAGAGAAGCTTCCTCCAGCAGTACATGGCCCAGATATAGAGACCCACAACTGGACAGCGTACTGAAGTATTGGAACCCTCAGTCCTACATGGGATATCTCCATTAAATCTCTTCCCTCAGGGCTCTGGGAGCTCTGTGAAAGGGGTGTCAGTGGTTCTAAGAGCCAGCGGAAATGGAAGACACCAAGCCTATAGGAGCAACACAGAGGAACTCACAGAGACCAAGGCAGCATGCAGAAGGACTGCACAGGTCTAGCACAGATGGCATCTCAGAGGTGAGAAGGGAAGGGAAACGCAAAAGCTATGCTCACAAAGGAAATCTGTTCCCTCCAACAGAGTCTCATTGAGCATACAAACCACACGTAAGCCCAGGCCTGATGCCCACCAGTAGATGTTCACCATACAACAGACTTGCTTCCCCCATAGGACTTTTGTCTATGTATTATACTTTCCAGTTTGGAGTGCTTTTAATGGGAAGTCCGTGTGTGAATTTGCGTGTCTCTGTGCCTTTCTGTGTTTCTTCTGCTTTCTCTTTGCTTCTTTTTTCTGCTTGCTTTGTCCTGTTTTGCTTTGTTTATTGATTTATTATCATTATTACTATTACTTTTCTGTGCCTGTTTTATGATGAGAGATAAAGAAAGAATGTGGATTTGGTTGAGTGGGGAGGTGGTGCAGATCTGGAAGCAGTTGGTTGAGGGGAAAGTATAATTGGAATATATTGTATGTAAAAAGATTAATTAAAAAAGAAAGAAAGCTCTGTATCCTGTTGTCAGGGTTTCTGTCCTGCCTGGTTCCCGCAATCAGTAAGTCCCAAAGATATCACACAGAGGTCTACATCAGTTATAAACTGATTAGCCCATTAGCTCAGGCTTCTTATTAACTCTTATAACTTATATTAGCCCATTATTCTGGTATATGTTAGCCACAGTATCCCAGCTGCTAATGTTCCGCTCGGAAGTCGACTGAAGTAGGCCTTGCAGTCTGCATGGCTCCCAGCTCCACTGTCTCTAGAGCTCTCCCTAGGGAGTCTCAATCCCTGCTTGCATCACTCAGCCACTTTGTCATCTGATGTCTCAAGGTGCCCAGAGTCTTTCAAAAACCACGTTCTTCACAGCAATACCGTACTTCATGGTACCGATGTCTGTCTTAGGGTTTCTAAAGCACCATGACCAAGGCACCTTATTATAGAAGGCGTTCTTATAATAAGGTTTCTCATGGTCTTATAGTTCCACAAAGATCAAATAGACCATCAGAGTGGAGAGCACGGGTGGCAGGCAGGCATGGCGCTGCAGCTGCAGCTAAGTGCTCAGACTTCTAGTCACAGACTGCAATCAGAGAAGGCTATCTTCAATGGTATATATCCTATGAACTCCCAATGTTACCTCCAGGGACATACTTCCTCCAGCAAGGTCACACTTCCTATTTTCCCCCAAACAGCCACCAACCAGGAATAAAGTATTTAAATGCCCAAGACTTACGGGAAGCATTTCATTTGAACAACTACGATATGAAAGGTTAAAATCCTCTCCAAATACACCAGTCCTATAAAAATGTTCTGCAATGGGAATTATTTATTCAAACCCCAGGGTCTAGAAGTTAAAAGTTCATAAACTCCACCAAAGAGTTGAAGGAAACTAGAGAAGACACAAACAGACAACTCGCTGAAGATAAAGAGAGAAAAGGCGTGAGTGATGCTCAGGAAACACAAGCATCAGACTTCATGAAATGACAAAGACAATTAAGAATTTTAAAATGTAATTCAATAAAAAGAAGCAATGCAGAGAACTCACTCTGAGATGAAAACAGAATTTAAAAGCTCAAAAATCTTCATGGGCAGAATGAATCAAGTAGAAGGCAAAATATTAGGACCCAAAGGTAAAGTAGAAGAATTAGTGCACTCAAGGAAAGTATATGAAAAATTAAAAATAATAGGAGATGGAAGTGTAGAACGTGTGGAACAGCATAAAAAGAGCAACTGTTGAATTATAGGCATAAGTGCGGGGGAAGAATCCCAGATCAAGCAATAGCCACACCAGCTATGGGATCATACAAGACAGCGTCCACAAACTAAGAAAAGTCATATCCATATACAGATACAAGTAGCAAAGATAAGACCAAAAAAGACAAGACCAGACAGGAATCTACCTACAGCCTGCCATAGCCAAAAAGTAAGGAGGCAGAAAAAAGGGAGTGCTGAAAGTTATAAAAGAAAAAAACAAAAAAACCCACAAGTCACATATAAAGAAAACCTATGAAAATTACAGCTGATTTCTCAACGGAAAGGTTGAAAGTTTGAAAAATCAGAAAAGCTGGGGTAATAAATGGCAAGTTCTAAATGACCATGAGTGCAAACAGGACTGGTATAATTACCAAAACTCTCTTCCATAGACGGATAAAGAAAATCCTCCCACACCACAAACAGGACATAAAGAACAGTCCTGTAGAGAATACTTGGAGAAATATTTGAGTGTAGTTGAAGGAGCATAGCCCAGAAATTGTGTTAAGAAAATAAACTGATCTATAATTTAGCAACATTAAGTATGAGTGAGAGCACAAATAACAAGAAACAACAAACGGGCTACAATCAACACACACTCTTCAATAATGAGTTTAACTTCTAATAGCTTCAACTCTCTAACGAAAAGACACGGGGTATCTAAGTGGGTTAAGAATGAAACCCTAGATCCAGGGCTGGAGAGATGGCTCAGAGGTTAAGAGTACTGCCTGCTCTTCCAAAGGTCCTGAGTTCAATTCCCGGCAACCACATGGTGGCTCACAACCATCTGTAATGAGGTCTGGTGCCCTCTTCTGTCCTCCAGAAATACACACAGACAGAATATTGTATAAATAATAAATAAATAAATATTTTAAAAAAACAAACCCTAGATCCATCCATCTGCCTGCAAATTTCAAGATATCATTATTTTTTCTGCTGTGTAGTACTCCATTGTGTCAATGTACCATATTTTCGTTATCCATTTTTCGTTTGAGAGGCATTTGGTCCAGAAATCATAATATTGTGTGAGGTAACCCAGAAAGACAAATATCATATATACCCACTCATAAGTGGCTTTTAGACATAAAGCAAAGAAAAACCAGCCTACAGTTTGCAATACCAGAGAACCTAGACAACAAAGAGGACCCCAGGAGAGATATTTATGTATATAATCTACATGAAAAGTAGAAAAGACAAGATCTCTTAAGTAAATTGGGAGCCTGGAGACCATGGGAGAGGATAGAAGGAGAGGGGAGAGGAAAGAAGGGATCAGAGAAAATGTAGAGCTCAATAAAATCAATAAAAAAATTAAAAAAGAATGAAATCCATCTTTTTGTTATTTTCAAGAAACTCAGCTTTAAAGATAGGCACCACCTTAAAGTCATGGAAGGGGAAAGTATTCCAAGAAAAATAACAAATGGAACTGGGAAGCAAGCAGAAGTTGCATTTAATATTTGACAAAATATAATTTAGACCGGCAGGGCTCCAGCAGAGAAGCCCTCCCTTTTCATGGCGGCGGGTTCCTGGTGAGTGCCACCGCTTAGGATCCACCGGTTCAACTCAGGCTGGTCCTTGGTGATCATCACTGCTCCA
>JAQHUG010000279.1:788665-807212 GCA_028555095.1 Dicrostonyx torquatus | reverse complement strand
GAAGACAGAACTGAATTCTGGGAGGAAGAAAGAGGAGTAGGGACAGATACCATGGAACAGCCAGAGACAGACAAGACAAATCTTTCCCAGTAAGCCACTGCCACGTGGCAATACACAGATTAATAGAAATGGGTTAAATTGAGATGTAAGAGTTAGCCAATAAGAAGTTAGAGCTAATGGGCCAAGCAGTGTTTTAATTAATACAGTTTCTGTGTGGTTATTTCGGGTGTAAGCTAGCCGGGCTACTCGGACAAACAAGCAGCCTGCTTTCTGAAACAAGTTAAAATAGAAGGTTGCAATTTTCAGAAAAGTAGAAGACACCAAAATTTGTAAACAAATTCAAGAAGGAGGAAACATCTAAAGGAAAAAGACAATTGGGCACTCCAGCTGATTTTATGCTGGGCAATTACGGTAATTCAACATGCAAGTATTTTGGAAACTTGGGAAATCTATCTAAAGATAACTTTGCTTTTGTTGTTCTTGGTGGGGAATATCTGATATTCTCAAATCATTTTGCTTGTCTTTTGTTCTTCCTTCCACAGTAGCCTAGAAGGACTAAAGGATAGAATTGGGCTTTCAGTGAAGTTTAAGGAATCTAAGAAATAAAATAAGAAATTCCTAATTTGCAAAAAGAGTCAGTAAGGATATTAGAAACTGTATCAAATCAGAGAGAGGGCAGGGAGAGGGGGATTAAAGCATGGGGAGATTAACAAAAAGTTAAAGGTTGTGCTACGAACTAGAAATGAATTCTGAGCAGTCCAGCTTTTCTTAACGACCATCTCATTTCTCTTTCTGTAACTTTGCATCTCCATCATCTCATCTCTTTCTGTGACTACTCTGTTAGCTAGTAATTCCCCAGCAGGGGCAAAACCTGCAATAGAGAACATGGCCTCTTAAAATGGAGAGGAGACAGAGAAGAGATGCTGATGGCATCAAATTCCCTGACAGAGGCTGAGCTAGGATGCTCTTCCCTGGTAACCTCCTGTAACTGGACCACCTTATACACTGACAAATCTCAATTTCCCAACTTTTCCTAATAAGATTGTTCTGTTGTAAAGTTGACCCTGGTGCTGCTTAACCTTTACATATACGGAAGGAGAATCAGCTTAAGTCCACACAGCAAGCTTCATCATCTGTACATTGCTTTCATTTAAGAACACTCCGTCTACGACATATAACTTTCTACTTTGGTCCTGCTAAAAGTGGACTCTAAATTAGTGTAATTGTTTCTCTCTGCCATTTTGTGATTAAAATAGCATGAGTTAAAATGCGATCTGCTCTAAAAAAAATCCTGAAAATAACCGAGGATCAAACTTTGGCAGTTAAATTGTTGCACATTTTAAAATTTATTACTAATCTTAGCATGCCTAATTTAAAATATGTGTATGCCTATGCATGCAAATATGATCATTTTTAGGATGCTTTTGGAATTTTTTTTACAGGCCCAAAGTCTATACTTAACTCTTTAATGCTTGTATTTCCGCTAAGCTTGGCTTATATTAGAAGCTAGAATAATCTGTTTTTTCAAAAGCAGAAAATAGAGAAAAGACAACAATTCAGGCTCCTACAGAGGCTTTATACACTAATACTATAATTTTCTTGATTACTTATTGATATGGGAGGGGCCAGTCATTGAGGGTGGAGCTATCACTGAGCAGGTAGACCTGGCTTATATAAGAAAGCTCACTGAGCTTGGGCCAGAGAGAAGGAAGCTAGCTAGCAGCCTTCCTCTGTTGGTTTCTGCTTCAAGGTCCTTCCTTGAGTTCCTACCTTGGCTTCCCTCTATGATGGACCATAAACTGCAGCTCAGATAAATCCTCTTATCTCCATGTTCCTTTTCAGCATGCTAATCATAGCAACAGAGAGCAAACTATGGCAGATATTGGTACGGGGAAATTGTGGCTCTCGGTTCTGGGGTTGAACCTGACTTTGCCGCTGTAGGGGAGAGGATTATGTAAACTCTGGGATGGGAAAGACATTGTGTTCCTAGAGTTTAGTGGCCTGTTCTGTGGGAGTTCCACAGGCGAAAATGTTAAAAAGGAATGCAAATGATGGAAGTCTGGCTTGTGAAGTCTCCGAGGCCAGCAGAAAGGGCTTTTTGGATCATATTTTGGATTAAGGATACATGGAAGTAAAAACCGTTGCTTTTGCTGTGACAAAGAATGCTGATTAGCTGGAACTGGAAACTCGGCTATAATTAATAACAGAACAGCATCAGTGGGGCAGAGTCTTCAGGAAAAGATTTCCTCAAAGTTCTCACATAGAAGCTGTAGTTTAAGAGATCCAACGTTATATCTCAAGCTGGAGGCAGAACTTGGCAATAAGTCAGAGTCTCCATCGTGGTGCCAGTTCTGAAGGAAGAAAAGGTTGTGAAGGGTGCTGGAGACTCGACCCAACATGGCAGCATCAGAGTACATGAAGGGAATGAAGCCTTGGATGAAGGAACAGCCTGGTCTACAGTGGAGATCTCAAAATATTGAAGATTCCAGGACCACATGACACTCACCAAGAACAGTAGAAGGAGTGGCATAGAGCCAGCCTGAGACTACAGGACGAGCTGCGCGTGCCGTGGAGGGCAGGCCTGAAGAGATGTGATCGCTCAAGACCTTCAAAATGAGAATACGATGAGTGCGCTCCATGAAGTGACATACTGTGATGGATTTTAGGTTTCCCTTTGTTTAACTGTAACTGTGCCCTGATCCTTCCCATTTGAAATAAGAAGACACGTTTCATTGCCGCTGGTTTTTAAATAAAAGCCAAAAGACTTTCAGATCTCAAAATTTCAAGATGCTGAAATCTTTGTAGACTGTGGAACTTGGAAAGTTTATTTTATTGTAATATTAATATAAGATCCTGTGGACAATAAATGAAAAGATGTGGCTTAAAGTGCTATTTTCATCGTGATATGGCCAGTCAGCTGTCAACCTGGGAACTGCATAGATTAGAATGGTTTCCGGTTGGGGGAGTTTCTCAGATCAGAGTGGCCTCCGGGCAGGTATATAGAACCTATATTATTAGTGTTGTTCTTATTGATGTGCCAGGGCTTTCCCTAGTATGGATGGAGCCACCACTGCACAGTTGATCCTGGGCTGCACAAGAAAGCAGGTAGAGAATGAACCAGAAGGAAAAACCCAGTAACCAGTGTTCCTCCATTGGTTTCTGCTTCAAGCTCCTGCCTTCATTTCCTGCCTTGGGGTCCCTGTATGATGGTTTGTAGCCCATAAACTATAATGATTCCTTGCTTCCCACATTGCCTGTGGTCGTGGTATTTCTCATAGCAATGGACACAATGGACACAATGGAATACAGATCAGGACACATGCTACCGTAGTACCTACCTCATGGTCTATTTCTGGGGGCAACGACAGCTGGGCACCTGTCTGTCCTGCTGTGGGGATTTCAAGAGCCTTTCGAATCCTGTCAATGGTAACACACCCTACAGAGCACGGCCATCTCAAACTGTTCATTTTATTTTACTTTTGAAAGGGGCACTTTGGATTTTATTTTTTTCCATGCTACATTAACAAAAATTCTTACAGGAAACATATCGTACCTCTGCATTTAGATTACTCATTATGACTTTTAAACTTTTCTTTCCCTTCCAATTCTCTCAAGCACACATGCTCTTCAACGCTCCCGTCACTGCCATCTGCCATACATACTGCTATCTTTCTATTCCATAGAAAGATTCACTGTGATGTAAAATGGCTCAGTTCCCTGAGGGGCAGCCAGATCCCACTACCTGAGGCCTCTGTGGGTCCCAGGCAGGTGAGAGACCTTGGTGGGTCGGCGAGGCAGCAGGTCCCATGAGGAGCCCAGCGGGTGAGAGACAGAGATGGATAGGCACGCCATGCAGAGAAAGTGGGTACAGTTTAACTAGTGAGTTATGGAAGGGAGAGAAAGGGGGAGAGGGGGAAAGGACAGAAGACTGCAGCCACCTCTTCTGAAGGAGGGTGGGTGCAGGGAAAGAGAGCTCTCAAGCTGCCGGCAGCAAAGACCTGTATTTTGTTTATTGCCATCTTAAGCTCACAAGTTAAGGAAATATTCACCTCTGTCACCTGTGCAGGGCTAGTTCTCGACCTAGGAATTTAACCTAGTATCTTGTCTCCCTGCAAGACCTGCAGGCCCCAGGCTTCAAAAGCAATTAGCGTTTCCTTTATTAGTTATTATCTCTTTCTCTCAACCAGAGAATTCTCCAGACCTGAATTCCAGCAGACCTGACACCTCCCCTCCCTCTTGCCTGTTTGCTATATAACAGCTCCTGAGGAAATATAAAATGGGCAGCTTGATCAGAAAGCAAGCCTTGCTGTCATTTCTTGTGTCTCTTGTCCCCTCCATTCCTCTTTCTCCTCCAGGTTTATCAGGGACCCTCCATTCATGCCCCACTGAATGGGACAGATGGCATCCAACGTGGGACCTGAGGACACCATGGAGGCTTGAGGAATGTCACCGCACACGGAGGACAGACCTGTCCACTCACCTGAACCACCGCGGCCAGCAGAGCAAAGCAACGGGAAACCCAACCATGAGACAAATTCGGAGCTTTTGATACACAGTGACACAAGGTAAAAATTATACCATGGGGCACGCATTTTGTAAACAGGGTATGTTTACTCACGGACTCAAGGAGTTCCTCAAGACAGCAGGAGTAAGGGTAAAATCCACAAAGCTATGCTTGCCAGAGCTTGGGAGGGCAGGCTGGCTGGCAGGCCGAGAGAGCCTGTGTTGTAAGCCCCTGCCAAACCCCTGCCATGCGGAGCAGCTTCAACCAGAAGGTGCCAGCCAGGTTTGCAAAAAAGGGAACTAGTCTCAGGAAACTAGGACAGTAAAAGGAGGTGAAATATGCTTCTTTTCCATTTCACAAAAAGAATAAATATATTCATGTTTAAAATGTGAGATGTTAGAGAAAAACCAACAACGCAATTCATTTTTTTTTCAAAATTATCACAGTTTGCCAACCTAACCGAAACCATCAAAGGAACACAACAGCAGTAGAATATATTTAAACCACTTGCCGGGGAAACGCTTGTCTCTGAACAAGTTACAGCTCAGCTGCAGTAGTATACAGAGACTGGAAACTTCTCACCCTTCACTTATTTTACTTATGGATTAGTTTATCAGCTCCCTGATGTCCTTACATCTTTTTTTTTTTATTGTTTTCTGTGGCCTTCTCCGTCCCACCTGTACCAAGCTCCTACCTTTCCTCTGGCACGCCTACATCAAATTATAAAAATCCCCAATGACAGACTAAATCATCTAAAAATAATTTAAAAATCTGTACTGTGCAAAAGAATTCATATTCAAATGCTAGAAATAAGGAAGGTTATTTTTTATAAAAGAAAACTTGAAACCATAGACTTCAAGACTCCATGATTCTTCATTAAATGTGTCTTCATGTGTCACACAGTGTCTTTATTAGACAATGAAAAATATTAAATAATATTCATATTTTGCAACAAAAGCAGATGGGAAATATAAAAATTATTGCTGGAGTCAATTTTTGTTATAAAATAAAAAATAAGATTTTATAATGCCTGCAACATCTAAATATTCCTAATTTTTTACAACTTTTATTTCTGAATCACCCACTAATAATATTTGGTAGTTTTCAAAAGATTATGTCTATAGGGAGAGAATTTGGAATGAAACTGTCTTGTTTTCTGACTTCTTCTGCAATATGACTATTATTTTCCCTAAATAAGGAAAAAAAATTAATTTCCTCAATTACTTTCCTAAAAATAGAACCATCCGCTTCACAGGAAGTCATAGATACAAAATCAAAAGAAAAACTAAAATTGAAGAAATAATAAATCATCTCATGTACTCCAGCTATGAAATAGCATATTTCATACAAAAGGATCAACTATTAACGATCAGAAAATACTGCCAGGCTGGTTAGATGTGTCTTATGGACAGATGAGTTAAAATGCCCTTTATCAGAAAGTGCTGGGTTTCCTAGTTCAGGCCTTACCAAGTTTGTTACTGTATTAACTTTAGGTATTATCTTGCAATATATGACATGTGTTAGGTCACACACAGAGGTTAAGACAAGAAAGGAACGCTCTTGTCCTGATCACAGTGGCCACCAAGGTTGTTATGTCCTAGGGCATCTTTAGCTGCTCTGTTACTTCCCTCTCTGAGACACTTTATTACTTACTCAGCGGCTCGCTAATCAGATTTTAGGAATGAAGATCCCACATGTTGTAGGCTCCACGGGCATAAAAATGTGAAGTTTGATTCACCAGAGAAACTGAATACAAATTCCCAGAGTCAAAACCACCACCCTTATGTAAAATATTCTACAAGTCTAACTCATTGATTAGAACTTTCTCATTGTGGGAAGTTGGGATGTATCCATCCAGAGTCAGATTCTCTTGGGAAATCTTCAGCCTCCCTCATCACCATTCTAAAATTATTAGTCCCCATTTCCGTGTCTGTAGTTCTCTGTGGAAAGTTGTGGCTTCTTGGTCTTTCCGCCATTCCGTTCGGCACATCTGGCATGTCAACTCATGTTTGGATAGTCAGGTTGGTAAGATCTCATGGGTGCAGCAGCTTTTGACATTCCTAGGAAGCCATCTCATAGCAAACTTTTGGTTGCAGCACTTGCTTTGAGACTGGTTGTCTTGTTTGACTCTGCATGAGGCTCTTTCTGCACCCAAAGCAAACAAGCCCTGGGATCTGGAGGATGCCAGAGAGCATCACTCAGTCTTCGTCCTCAAGTCCTCGAGCAGCTTCCTGAGCTCACGGACTTCCGACAAGGGCATAGGAAAGATGACTCTTCTGGCTCAGAGTTCCTTCTGCAAAGGATGGTCCATACTGACTCATAGAAGAGCTCGAGCAGGGACGGGCAGGCCTTAACTCCTTTAGAGACGATTTTGCCGTAGGGAGGGAGGTCACTGAGTGTCGTTAGGTGCCTGCTTTATCATAAACCTTGGGCGGTTTGCCTAATTAATCTTTGGTATAACCAGATACTTTGTATTTCTAACAGGTTCACATCGAGTTCAAGGTCCAGCCCTTGAAGACAGAACAATTAAAGAGAAAATTAGATGGGTACGTAATTGTGTAAGACGGAGAAGTCAGGCAGCAAGCTACAGGGCCCTGGATTCTGTTCTGAACCTCCCAGGACTTGTGCGGGCTGTCCTGTCATTCTTTGCTTCCTCTCTGTGCTCATTCCCTACATTTGGCGACACAAAGTTCCAAAGTGCCACCGACTGGCATTAAATCTTGCTCACTTTGCTTCAAGCGTATCTCTGTATGGATCTGTCTCAGTTTCTGTCTTTTTGTTTTCTCTCTTCTTCTTCTTCTTCTTCTTCTTCTTCTTCTTCTTCTTCTTCTCTCTCTCTCTCTCTCTCTCTCTCTCTCTCTCTCTCTCACACACACACACACACACAAATTCTTTACAGTTGGCTTTTGTCTGTGCTTCCCCTCCTTGCCTGTTTAGATCATGGATGTGTTCCAAGTACTGAGAATAGCAAGGCTATAGTAGATGCTTAATACATATGCACATGGGTGTAATAAACATTCTATATCAGTATTTTATGTGGAATACTGTGATTTTTTCCTTTAAAACAAGGAATTAAGACTTTTTTTTATCTCCTCCACCTGTGAAGACTTTCATGCAGATGTGTTAAAATCTCCCATCCAGAACTTTTGTTTAAACACTGGCCTAGCTGTCTTCTCAGAACTCAGTAACTTAAGTGGTGTCTCCTTTACCATTTTCCTTCATTCCCTTTGGTTCAATTCTTTCAAAATTAGCCAATCAAAAAAGACTGTGAGACTGAACCTCTGCCCATGTGAATATACACAGACTCAACCTGAATCAGAGTAAACACCAAGTGAACTTCCCACCTGGGCGTGGGGTGGCCTTGCTATTCCCCTCGTGTGATGAGCACATGCTCATGACTGAGAGCAATGGCTTGTCCTGCTAAGATTCGCTCCATTTGCGCGTTCCTTTGTGTGACACTGTGGCTAGTTCCAACAATGGCTGAATGCATTATCATAATTCCTTTGAAAAGCAAGCATCGTGCAAAGCCATTAAATGCCTTCCAACCTCCTGCCTTCCCTTTCGTAACCTCTTCTCTCTCAACACTCGCTCTCAGCAAACAGGCCCAATCATGCGTTTTTATTTCTTTAACCGGAGTTTTGCTAGATAATACTGCAAATACACCTGGACTCTGTCTACATATTCAAAATCCAACTTCTCTTTGCAGCGCTTCTTTAATGTCTACCTACCCTGCACCTCATGACCACCCAGTGACACTGCTTCTGATATATGAATATGAATAACTTCCTGTGAACTTCACAGAAATAACCGGCTGTATCAGCTCCAGTCAGTCGTCACTCAGCATTGCCCAGGAGCCTCGGGGACATCTTTAACAGACACAGAGCACTGAGGGTTTAACACGGAATGGCTCATGTAAAATTATTAATGGGTAATAGTATTATTAGGGAAAGTAGAGCTGAGCCAGCTCAGAATCTCTCGTTGCTATGGAAATAGCCCCGATTGCCTTTCCCTTTGTCCCTTTCCTAAAGGCACTTCTGTTTGCTGCTGTGATGGAAATAGCCTGCGTCCCGGGAGCCATGGCAACAACTTGAGAAAAGTTGCTTTTCACACTGCTGCTTCTCTTCTCTCTTCTCCCGGGGACCAAGTTCTCATTTAAGCTAATTGCTATGGATGTTTATTTAGGAAACAATTAGAGCCACTGTTCAATGTGAGTATGGCAGTATGGGGGGTGGGGTACTGACTTAGCAAAGCACGCCCCACATCTGATTCTCTTTCTCTGAGGAAAACAAGGAAACACCAGCTCCTCTCTGCAGTGGGCTGGTCCAACCGTGGACATCGGTGTCCACATGGGCGTCGGCTTACCGTTCAGAGTCACTGACAGTTCACATATTGCTTCTCTGTGAGCTTGGACTACTGCAAACTAACAAGATGGCCATCTCCTCTAAAACACTCCCATTCTACATGCATCAGAGACTGTAGATGAATTCATCCTGTTTTTAATCCCAAGATTAAATGGAAAGAGGTGTTATAAGTGACAACATTTACCTTCACAGAGATGGGTTTCATTGGGGAGTCAACTTCATGGAGAGAGATTAGAGGGTAGAAAAGCCATGAGAAATCAATGTTTAACCCAAGCTCAGCATAAACATTAATGTGTTAAGACATTATGATTCATAAAAGCATATGGTAGATTTAAGATCTCATCCCCAAATCATTAACACTATCTAAAAGCAAACAGCAAAGTCACATTCACCGTGGAACCCAAAGCCTTTCTCCAGTGGTCTGTTTTATAAGTACAAGCTTCATCTACCATTGAATAGTCAATCACAGGAACTGGTTCAGCATATCGAGGATTTTCAGTATAAGCAAATTACACCTTGGCAGAGAATGCAAACACACACATATATAAACACACACACACACACACACACATATATATATATATAATTCTCCGTGAATATTATTCTTTCTGTAACTTCTGAAAACATCAAAGGGAGTCTTTGTTGTGACTGGGATACTATTTACTGCGCACAACAATGACCCACATTTGTTTTCTGAAATATTTTTGGGGTGTGTGTGTGTGTGTGTGTGTGTGTGTGGTGTATGTGTTCGTGTGGGTGTGTGCCCCTGTATGTATGTATGTATGTATGTATGTATGTATGTATGTATGTATGACTGCACCTGTATATACCTGGAGGCTAGTGGTCCATGTCACGTGCCATCATTTCACTGAGGCTGGTTAGTGGGTGGCCTCTGGAAATTCATTGCTCCCCTACCTCTCAGCGCTGGGGATGCAGTCGTGTGCTCTCATGCCCAAGTTTCGACATGGGAGCTGGGTCTCCGAACTCAGGTCCTCATGCTTCTGTGGCAGACACTTTACCAACTAAACCATCTCACCACCCCCTATTTTCTTAGTATGGTTTTTAAAAGCTTACAAGGTTTTTAGATTAACGGATAGTTATAACTAATGGCCCAGAATTCAAATGGTATCACTGTTAACTGGGGTCTGAAGCCTCACTTAATCTTAGGTGTCCCCTAACGCCTGTTTCTTTTCAGGATGCACCTGGGACACCTTGATGAGGAGATATGATGTTGACGTGATTCTTCCACAGACATCTCTAAGTTTTCATGACAGCCGTAAGGTGTTCTAGTCAGAATTTGTAATTACCATCCGGAGTGGTATTATGTTGGTTTCTCCTTGATTACCTTGATGTCAGGTCTGGAGATGTGGCATGAAACGGCCAAGTGTCCAGGACACCATGCCATCAGGACACTTATCAGCAAGCCTTCCTGCTGCTGGCATCGCCTGGGTTATGCTGATGAGGCTTATTAGGTCTGGTTCCTCCATTTTGGGCTGCTTTCTATCCTTTTACATGTTCTGGTGTTTGGATGCCAAGTTTCCTGCAGTCCCAGTACTCAAGAGCTTGTGGACAGGGTGAGAGCCGTCGGAACTTCCATCTCCTACCAGAGGATCCGCAGACCTTACCTGAGGATCTTCTCTGAGATTTGCCTCTTCCCCCATGCTTCTTTCTTTATTCAATTTCAAAATGTATTTATTTTACTTACCTTATATTTGAAAATGTATTTCAAAGTCCTTTATTGTTTTGTGGCTCTTTCAGTTGGCCGTAATGGTCTAGAGCAACTGTTTTGTATGGTCCAGGAGTACTCTGTGCTCTTCCACACAGCTCCACACCGAGAATCAGCCTCTCTCTAGAAATGCCTGGTCACTGTCACAGGATTCTGACAGTGTGACGATGAAGTATCTGGGTGCTCAATCATACTATCCCCTCTTCAGTGGTCCTTCCTCAAGTCTTGGTACTTAAAGAATGAAGGAACACATGTATGCAGTACCCAGGAAACACGACCACACTTAATTCCAGGTGTTGTGTTCATTCTGAAAATACAACATCTAACCCATTTCTGCATGGATTGATCCAACTTCTTCCCCAAATCTATGTATTTTCACTCTTTCACCATCTGTCTCCCACCCATTTAATCATTTAAGTCTGGTGAACTTGAAAATGGTGTCAACCAACCATACCTCCATAGAAGATACCACAGTCAAACCCACGTAGAGTTATTGCTCCCTTCGCCTTCCGTGGCACTCAGTATTTTCAGTGTCCCTAAAATTCATCTACACACAGATAATTAGGCTACTATGTTTTGTTTGTTTTCGTTTTTTGACTATTTAACATTTCACACAGGAGGCTTAGGGCAATAATATTGAAGATAAGGTGATGTGAACTAAAGACAGAATAACCAACTTAAAAAAATAAAAGTAAATATGAAGAGATTTGGAGATCTGTAAGAGTCAAACAGCTGTATCCTGGTAGTATCAGAAAAGGGCAGAGGAAGAATGAGCAGGGGGAAAAGAGAAAGGATGTTAAAATACCAGCCAAATTATATTTTAGAAAATCAGACTGCGTTGGAAAGCGTTTATAGCGATACCAGAGTAAACCCAACAGAAGACACAGTCGAGGGGCTGGTGCGGTGCTGTGTACACAGGTAAAGACTACAAACGTCCCTGCTCCTCAGGGTAGCCTGAGGCAGGGGGACTGCAGAGCCGAGGACTTCAGGGGTAGCTTGGGAAACAGTGAGACACATTTCTTATGAAACTAATAACTGAGTTGTTAAAGACAGTCATAAAGATATCTTCAACCTAGTGTGACTAAAACTGTCTGAAAAGAAGCCATGTCTGGCTGTAACTAAAAAAATCTGCAGATCCTGATGACTGCTTGCAATTTCACTACTGTGGAGAGATTGGGGGTTTGCAGGTCCAGGAGCTAATTACCTCATCTTGAGCTAGTTTAGCCTTCTGGAACAGCCCATTCAGTGAGAGGGCAAGACAGTACCGAGGTGCCTCCATCTTGTATTCTTGCTGAGGCCATTTCAGGTTTAATTAGAGTTTGATCTCCTTAATGCTTGAAGCCCCATGGAAAATTAGAACTCTTAACTAAAAACCTGAGATCAAGACTGCTCAGGTCACTTATTTAGCTTCTGTAAAACTGCCTACTTGTGCAGAGCCTCCCCCTCCAGCTAACAGCTTTTCGTAACTTCTGTTAAAGCACTTGCTTGCATGAGAATTCCCCATGCAGCTGCGAAGTGGGATAGGAGACTGTGGTTCTTGCCTTTCAAAACCTCACAGTCTAAACAACAGGTGCCACCCTTGGGTCACCAGTAACAGAGTAGTCCCAGCCGTCCGAAATGAAGAATTTCATATTGGCTATAGACTGTGTCTGAGTGATCTTCTTTGGTGGGCTCCCTGAAACAATCCTTGCCCCGTTATAAATCAGAACTGACATCATAAACAGATAAACACCTTTTAGACTCTATTGATTTAGCAGGCAATTAGCTTCTACTAATCCAAAAGCTAAGAACGCCAACAGATAACATATCCTAAACCTATAAGAAAGCCTCCCTCAGGGCTGGAGAGATGGCTCAGTAGTTAAGAGCATTGCCTGCTCTTCCAAAGGTCCTGAGTTCAATTCCCGGCAACCACATGGTGGCTCACAACCATCTGTAATGAGGTCTGGTGCCCTTTTCTGCCTGCACACACACACAGACAGAATATTGTATACATAATAAATAAATATTTTTAAAAAAGCCTCCCTCATTAAGGTTGTCTTGATTTATGACTTTCTCTGTTGTATAAAACTCTCAGTTTGTGAAAGTGCTTCTATATTGCAGCATGGAATTTAGGGTGACCTAAGTATGTGTTCCCTGACAATGATCAGTCAAAATGGCTCCAGAATATACTATCTCTTAGTCCCCTTAAAATGAGACCTGTGGTTCTTGGGGTGACAACAGTGTGACAGAAAGTTTGAATACCTACAAGAATCACAGAGAACAATACCATGAATGAAATCCCACAAATAAGGCATTAATACAAACACCTGTATGTCAAGAACAGAAGAATCTAGAAAACATCTGTGAATCATAAACTGATTGGTAGATAACAGAAAATGTTTTCAAAAATCATAATTATCAAAAGTTACCTAAGAAACACTGAACCAAGGTTACGGTTTTCAATAAGAAGACAAAGAAAATGAAATGTCCTAAACAAAACCACATCTTGCCTTGTCTTCTCCCAATCTTCACTCAAATGAGAAATGTTTATGGCCACGCAGTTGCAAGGATTGCTTTGCAATCTGAAGGCGCAGGAGATTCCTATCTTATATAAAACAAGTCAAAGAATTAAGAACTCAACGGAAGAACACACTTCGTTGTTAGGTGTCTTGAAATACTGGAGGCGAGGAAAGTACAGAAGGTACAAATACAATTAAAATATCCTATTAATTTTTTTTCTTGCAGTGATGATCACAGCTTTGTAGATTAAACAGCACTAATGTACTGCCATCGGTTTGTTTCTAGATGTCCCAGTGACATCCCTGGATTGTACCAATGTACCAATGCTGTACCTTTCATTCAGCAGGGCTGCTCTGATCCTGAGGCCCATACTCTCCCCTTCATGGCCTGGGTAGACCTGGCTAACCTTCGCATCTCAGCACTCTGCTATGCACCGTAAGCCGTGTGAGCTTACACTGCAGACTTATTTTCCTTTCACAGAAGAAGACACAAAAATTCATAAAACGCACAAATCATCGATGGGAACAGATATGTCAGGAATGCATGGTTGAGTCACCATCAGAGAAACACTGTCAAGGAGAGAAGAGACAGGCTGTCTTCACTAGCTGACAGAAAATGTCCCGTCTTTTACAATCTGAGAAACGTTTCAGAAATGCTAATTGTAGTTGCAAACGGATGATTGAGTAATCGCTAACTCATCTCAAAAACGCTCCCTACCACACCGCTCTCCAAAGCAATATGTCTGTTTTTGTTTCCGCCAGGGACAGCTCCTATCTCAGCACAGCTCCAGCTGGTCTTAGACTTACGACTTGGAGTGTAATAGATATCCAAGCCTCACTGTTGTGTTAACACTGAATAAGGGAGTGACGCCTGGACACATCCACATGGAAAGATTTGTAATACCGGAGAGAAGGCTGAGAGGGTGAGAAACCCTCGCTGGGCTAGACAATAGTTCAGTCAATACTGGCTTAGTATGTGTGGGCTCTGGACTCACGTCCAGCACTGCAAATATAAACAACCTCTATCATGTTCATTCCAATTTGAAAGTACGCAAAGCAATATTTTATACAAGTAGTGAATGGAAGACAAATACAATGATTGAAAAAGTTCATATTAAACTCCAAGTGGAGGTCAGAGTAGTATGAAAAGGGATTAGGAACAGAAAACAAATACGATGCTCACTTTGATATTACTCTAATTCTACATTTTAATTAGAATTTATTTTTGTATTAGTTATAGTTCCCTCTGATCAATAGCACTGTTATGTGAGGTCAGATAAAAAATTGGAGGAAAATGATGGGGACATGGAGGATGTGTGAGGAAGAAGATCCGGCACCGGCTCACCATTCTGCTAATGGAGTCGGAAAACGAGGTTATCAGCCAAAGGCCAAACTGTCCATGAAGATAATGCACATTTTGCAAAGGACACCTTGTCAAGGACACTCTAACAACTGGGGTTCCTTAGGGCTAAAGCTGTATGTAGTGATGTGTTTTTCACACCCCTGTCTTTTCCTTAGACCCCAATAGAACGTCTAGCGAATCCAACCTACAAATTTGTTTACAAAGGAAAGTTTTGGCTTTCCTCGCAGCTATAAAGCATATTGTTTGAGAAACGTTAGAGAGATAGGTGGTGTTTCTTAGCAACCTCTGGAAACGGAACTTGAGAGGCACCAAAGTGCTATGTGTGCCCATTGCAAAGAAAGTGAGGAGTAACTCCCCCAGAGAAGCCCACCCTGGCCTATGGGCCACTCTTTCCTAGCATGCTGTCCTCCAGCGACCCCTCCAGTCAGGATCTATGTTACAAATGGCTCATAATGAATTTCCAGCCCCTCTTCAAATCTGGCCCCTGGAATTCTTTTCTCCTGCCCTAAAAGGGTGGCTTCAGCCTGCAGTTGGGGATGAGCTGGGACTGTGCTTCTGTCTCTATCACTGGGGACACTAATAACTCAATATTACATGTAATTAGCAACTTAGTCTTTTGTAAGTTTTTTAAAAATTAAACAACTACAATTAACCAAGTTAATATTCCAAGTCTTTGACCTTTATCAAAAACACATAAAGATAACTTCGTACAGCATATCCATGGGCTAGATTCCTTTTTTAAAAATTAACTTTATTTGCTATTTCAGCATTTTCTCCATGTATATAGTGAATTTCAGTCATCCCCCCCCCGACCCTCTCCAAGCACCACCTCATTTTATCACCCTCCTCTTAAAAGATCCCATTTCTACACGCATGCCCTTCTCGCTGCAGGATGTATGCTCTGCATCCCAGGAGGCTGTAGTGACATCCCGAACACTCACGTATTCACCCCAGATAGGCTCCCCCAAAGATAGGAAACCACGGTTTCTATAGTACTGTGGACCACTTACCACCTCATGTCTCCACTGTCTTGTTCAAGGATTCAGCTTCTTCCTAATTTTGCACAGCTACTTAGGAAGAAGGGGAAACATTTCAAAAGCACACGTTGGTGAAAAACTACTAAGTAGTAAATAAGAAAGGGAATTTGAGTGAGACAGGTCCCACAGGCTCCTAGGTTTGAAGGGTTTGTCCCAAGATGGCGGACCAGTTTGTGAAGGACTGAAAGCTGTGGGTTTGTTTGAGGAGGTATGCCACAGGGCTGAGATTGGAGGGTTCAAAAGACACATGCGGTCCCCAGTGTGGTCTCTATCTCTGCTTCTCAACTGAGATGTGAGCTCTCAGCGCTTCCTGCTGTCACGCCTTTGCTCTGCTGTCATGCCTTTGCTCTGCTGTCATGGACCCGGACCCCTGGGAATATAAGCCCAATTAGATATTTGTCTTTATAAGTTGCCTCAGCCATTATTGTGTTTTATACAGCGATAGAAAAGTAACTAATACACTGACCTTTCATGTACTGTATTAAACTCTGCCAACTCTATATAAACCACTGCTGTTTATTTGGAAGGATTTCGAAATATTCTTGCGGTGGCTGAACATACTCAGTATAGTTTAAATGATGGCTTCTGCTTATTTCATGGGTAGAATGCAACGGGTGGGCATGATTGACAGTCAAAGACTCCATGACCCCCGCACCCATCAAATGGGGACACGATTAGCACTTGACAGTAGTTCCCCTTGACGCTAAAGTGCTGATACCGTGAGTATTTCGGCTTGGGCATCTGCTAAGCTGATTGACGTGCCCTTTCGGCAGGAAGTGGATGAACCGGTTGAGAAGTCTACTCAGAAAGCCAAGAACTGGAGATGGCAGATGGTTCTGGAGTTGAGAGGAGAACAAATAAGCACCTCACAGGAAACCACATGTGGTGGTTTGGGGGAGAATGTCCGTCCCCCACCCGTGCTCTGGTCATTGGTCCCCAGTGAGGGGCACTATTGGGATATTTAGGAGGTGTGGCCTATCTGGTACTGTGATGTGTTTAAAATTTAAACTTACTATGCTTGAGAGATCAAAAGCAAAAACTGTGTCTAGCCTGTAAAGCCCCTAGCTCGTGCAAGCTCTACCCAAGCAGCCCACTTTCTTTTATCGCCCAGACTCTGAAACTGAATTCTTGAAACTGAATGATGCTGTAAATTGAACTGCTATTCTTGCAAGATAGTAGGTCACAAGGCACCCTGCCATTTCCGCTTTTTTAATCAAGCTTGCTTCCTCTGCTCCAAAAGATGACAGGGACTACCATAAGACGTGTGTGTCAGGGTAAGCGCTGACTACATCGAGGCAGGATGCATGGAATTCTTGGGTTTTTCCTTTATAATCCCTGGGCTATTGTGGCTAGATGCCACCTCTTGAAAGTCTCTGATGTGGGGATGCAGTCCTAGTGCTGGGAACTAGTGCTTGCATAAAAGTCTTTTCTTTCTTTAAATGCACTCACGGTCCGCTGGTGAATCTCACGACAACACATCACTAGTGGTGTTGTCTCGGAGTCCAAAGCCTCATGCTATCTCCAGTTTTCTTTCTGCTCACTGCTTGCATTTGATGATGTGAGCTCCCAGCTTCCCATTCTTGCCACCATGCCTGCTGCTTCCTGCTATGCTTCCTTGCCATGATGGACTCTCATCTCTCTCTCTGGGACACTAAGTCAAATAAACTTTCTTTCATGTATAGGTTACTTGGTCAGGCATATTTTTTTCACAGCAATGGAAAGATAACTAAGTATATTACTGTGGTAGTCTGAGTAAGGATGGCCCCAGTAGGCTCATCTATTTAGTGCTTAGCCATCAGGAGTGGCAGTAGACAGGATGTTGGAGTAGATGTGGCCTTGTTGGAATCAGTGTGGCCTTGCTGGAGGAAGTACGTCATGGGGATGTCTTGAAGTTTCAACAACCTAATCAGGCCCAGTGTTTCTCTCTTTTGAAACGGAAGTTGCCTATGGACCAAGAGGGAGAACTCTCAGCTCTTTCTCCAGCACCATGTCTGGCTGGGTACCACCATGCTCCATGCCTTGTTGATAATGAATTAAACCTCTGAAACCGTCAACAAGCTCCAGTTAAATACTTTCTTTCATAAGAGTTGTCATGGTCGTGGTGTCTCTTCACAGCAAGAGAACTGTGACCAAGACAATTACTTCCAGTGATACTTGAAGTGAAAGATGAGTCAGTAAGGAGTAGGAGAGAACGTAATGGAAAGATGTAGGCTGAGAAAAAGTACTGTCTTCAATTTCCTGTGATAGCCATCACTGTAAACTGTGGTGATTCTTTACATATTCAAATACACCACTGAGTCAACTTTTTGACTAAGACTCTGACTTAGTCACAGACACAGTAATGCTGTTTTCATCACTTTCTACAAATATGGCTAGGACAATGATTCTTGTGCCATTCTAACTGTAAACCTCCTGATAGATGTGACCTGCAACAGCACAATACATCCCAGAGCAGAATTAGGGTGCTTCCTGTTAACTTTAGTTGCTTTCTGTATGCTGCCAGATTCGAACAGTCGTTCCCTCTGCCTGCAGAAGCTGGCACTGTGTCGGATGGGCAGGACCATTCAAGAGCAGCTCATCAATAATGTGTTCGATCGAATCGATGACCTTTCCAAAACTTTCTTCACATGAGAATTAAAATTCCAAGTCCTGGTTAGAATGTAAAAGTGTTATTTTAATGGCTTGTGCCAAAAAGAAAATAAAGAGATATCTACAATTTGTAATATATAATGCAATGTTGAATTTCACAAGCCCTCATCTTATTGTGGATTCATACGATTTCATGCTCCTATTGTTTCCTGCAGAATTATTTTTGAAATAATCCAATTCTTCAAACCCTCATATACTAATTCATTCCCACGGTTTCTTAATTCATGAAACGGTAAGTCCCTTCCCATAATTTTAAACATTAAGGCCAATGAGGTGGCTTGTCACATGAGGGTGCCTTATGACAAAGCCGTGAATCTCAGTACAATCCCCAGGATCCAAGGAGAGATCGAACTTTTACAAGTTGCCCTATGACTTCCATCTGCGCCCTGACATACACACACACACACAC
>JAQHUG010000279.1:765559-777244 GCA_028555095.1 Dicrostonyx torquatus | reverse complement strand
TATGGGGTGACTAATGATTGTCTTCTTAACGTCACAATATAAATTACTTTGTATCCACGTGTGCAGAGGCCCCTGCAGTGTCACATGACAGTAGTAAAGAACTCGAACAACATAAAGAAGAATGGGGCACACCTGACGATCATCTGTTCTTCTTTACGTGAGGGGACGTAAAACCCGCTTCCATTACGTTCTCTTTACTTCGTCTCCTGTTCCAGGAACTGCCTTTCCAGACTTCGTCAAGGAAGAGCGATGAAGTTGTTTCTATGGCTCTGACTTCTCGCTGGGCTAGATGCTGTCTGCTCTCTCCCCAGCCTTTCGGAAAGAGCCCCTCCGCATGCGGTGGTGAGTGAAACCACCTTCTGACTCCTGAGACTCACCTCACTCTGGGCGGCAGCTCTGTGAACAGGGATCTTATCCATTATCCATTTCTTGATTTCCCCCCATCCCCCCCACCCCCACGCCGCCTTACTTTCATTTAAAGAAATGTGTGGTTGAGGGCCGGGTGGTGCCTACAGTCCCACAAAGGAGGCTGAAGCAGGGGGAATTCAGCCTGGGCTAAACGAGACTGTTGTAAACAAAGAAAACAGACAAATCTATCCCGTACAGTAAATTAGTCAAACAAACCGGAGATTATTTTGGCTGGGGAAGAACAATAGAGAACAGATGACTTTTAAAGGAGACTTTTATAGTGTCTCAGTACAGTCTGTGCTTAAAAAGGGATCCATGGTGGCAGCTGGAGCAGGCCATGTGGGCTCAGCTCAGGGCTTGCTTCCCCACTGGCCAGCTCAGAACATCTTCATCTATGTGCTGTTATCCGCTGAAAGGACCCGTTATCTCCTGCACTGATATGCCACCAATGCCAAGAACAAAAGCAGCCTGAGGCACCCCATCCTTGTCAATGCTCCAGCGTACTTACTGCAGGAGAAAATTCCAAACAATCCTTCACCGTCCTCATAATGAAGTGCCTCAATAAGTCAATGCAGCCTTATGGGGAGGCAGGAGGATCAGGGATTCAGTGCCATTTTCAGTCACACAGTATGATTTAGGCCAGCCTACGGTACAGAAGACCGCTTTTGAACAAGCAAGCACACACCCCCAATCTAGCATTGTTTATGATCACCCAATAGTTTAAAGCAAGAGACAACTGAACCTGTTGTATGGTCTGGGTCCCTTGCTTTACTTCCAACTCAAGACCAAGCAGAATATTCAAATACGCTCCTCAAATCAACACCATATGACACCTGGCTTCTAACCAGCTACCGTGGTTTCTTAGCTCAACCCTGGTGAGGCATCCCCTATTCACCGTGCAAAGCCTCCCGCTGTGTTGGTGGCTTTGGAATCTTTGGCAAATCGATCCTTCCTGCTTCCTGTATCTTAGACTGTGAATACCGAGTCTCTGCTTCTCTCACTAGAGAGGTCTCACTCAGAGTCGCAAGGCCTTGGACCTAGAAGATGAGCTACAGATACAGATACAGCATTGGTGACTGGAAGTGGTCAGAACCACTGCCTCCTAACTAATGTGTGTACCACTGGCTTCTCTTGTTGCCCCAGCATCTCTGTGACTATGATCACCCTGTATTGCCAGTAAACGATGCCACGAGCCTCTCTACCAGTCTTGCAGCACAGACATCAGCAGCTAGCAACCACTTTTCCCTC
This sequence comes from Dicrostonyx torquatus, assembly GCA_028555095.1. Classification (NCBI taxonomy): domain Eukaryota; kingdom Metazoa; phylum Chordata; class Mammalia; order Rodentia; family Cricetidae; genus Dicrostonyx; species Dicrostonyx torquatus. Next base: position 775,588 of record JAQHUG010000279.1, on the reverse strand, counting down.
AGTGACTTTTGTTTGAATAATCAGGTATCGTCTTCCTGCCAAGAGAAAGAATAACAACACCCTGTGACATAATGAAGATAATTGGTCATCTGCCTGGTAACTTTCATGAAAAGATACACTTTGTTTTATGTATCAAGAGATAAGAAAAGAGTGTCTAGTACTGGAAACTGTCCCAAACTGATCTGGGTACAGTGACTGATGCATGGATGCTCTAGCTGGGGTATGTTCAGCAACTATCCCATAAGGAAACGGATTTTCTGGGACAGACATTTTCGCTATGTTGTTTGTCTGGCCCTAAGCTGGTTGGTTATAAAGGTCTATCTCAACAAAAGACCTAACACGTGCTGTGACTTGCATGGGGCCTGCCCCCTCCCCTGCCACCGGCTCATGTGTGTGAATACTTGCTGTCTAGCTCAAAGCACGATTTTGGTAGATTGTGGAACAGTTAAGTGGTTGAGCCCTCACTCGAGGAAACCAGTCACGGTCCTTTAGGCTTAAGGTGTGATAGCCTAGCCCGAATCCTGGTCCTCTCTCCAGTGCCTGAGTGCAGGTACCAGATGACTAGCTGCCCATGCACTGCCGCTGTGTCTTCCCAGCCACGATGGGCTGCACAACCATCCATGGGCTGTGCACTCAAATAAACCTATCCCTTTGAAAGTAATTTCATGCCAGATATTTTGTCATAATTAGAAAGGTAACTGATATATTTGTTGACCTTAACACCAAAGGCTGTTACAATTGCCTGAGCAACCAAATAACTATGGGACAGATCTGAAAAGAATGACAAGACTGAAAGGGAAATACTCCTCCACTGCTAGTTGGGGTGCAGACTGGTGTAGTCCCTTTGGAAAACAATATGGCGGTTTCTCAAAAAATTGGGAATTGATTTACCTCGAGAACCAGCTAGACTGTTCCTGGGCACACACCCAAAGGATGCTCCATCCTATCACAAGGACACTTGCTCAACTATATTCACAGCAGTTTTATTTTAATAGCCAGAACTTAGAAACCACCTAGATGTCCCTCAACCAAAGAATGGATAAAGAAAATACAGTATACTTACACAATGGAGTATTAGTCAGCTGTTAGAAACAATGACATCATGAAATTTGCAAACAAATGGATGGAACTAGAAAGCAATCCTGCTGAGTGAGGTAACCCAGACCCAAAAAGACAAACAAGGCATGTACTCACTTTTAAGTGGACGTTAGCTGTAAAGTAAAAGATAATCATGCTACAATCCACAGACCCAGAGAGGCAAAGTAAAAAGGAGAAACTGAAGGGAGGATGTAAGGATCTCTCAGGAAGGAGAAATAGAATAGATTTTGAGGGTGGAGTGGGGGCAGGTAGGATTGGAAACAGGAGGGATCAGGTAGTAGGGAAGGGAGAGAGAAAATGCTGGGAGAAAAACTGGAATTTGGGGGATATTTTGGGAGTGATGGGGAAACCTAGTGCAATGTAAACTCCATGGATTCTACAAGAGTAACCCTAGCAAAGACTCCTAGTAATGGGGGACAAGGAGCCTGCACCGGTCATCTTCTGTAACCAGGCGAGAGGAGAGATGATGACAGCATCTGCAGTAGTTTGAATGCAGTTGCTCCCAAAAGCTCACAGGGAGTGGCACTATTAGGATGTGTGTCTTTGTTGGAGTAGGTGTGGTCTTCTCAGAGAAAGTGTGTCCATTGTGGAGGTGAGCTCTGAGGGCTCATATATGCTCAAGCCACGCCCAGTGTCTCAGTTCACTTCCTGTTGCTTTTGGATCAAGATGTAGTATTCTCAGCTCCTTCTCCAGCACCATGTCTGCCTGCAAGCCACCATGTCACACCATGATGATAACTGATGTAACCTCTGAAACTATTAGCCACCTAATTAAATATTTCCTTCATAAAAGTTGCTGGGGGCAGGGGGGTCACTCACAGCATTAGCAACCCTAACTAAGACACCAACCCAGCCCCAAAACCTTCACCCTACAGCTTATCCTGCATGCAGAGTGTGCTGGGATCAAAGTCTAACAGGATTGACTTCATCCAGAGGCTGATGGAAGTGGATGCAGAGACCCACAGCCAAATATTAAGTAGAGTTCAGGAGTCTTGCTGGGCAGGAGGAGGAAGGATCAGAGGCTCCAGGGAGGTTATGGACACCATGATAACAGGGCCCACAGAATCAACTGACCAGAACTCATGGAAGCTTGAAGAGACTAGGGAACCTGTAGGGGTCTGACCTAGGTCTTCAGAATATATGTTAAGGCTGAATAACTTGGTTCTCTCACGGTTTTCTCCTAACAGTGGGAGCAGGGCCTGTCTCAGACTCTTTTGCCTGCTTGCAGGACCCTTTTCCTCCTACGGGATTGTCTTCTTCAGCTTTAATGTGGTGGTATGTGCCTGGTCTTGTGGTAACTTGCTATGCTGTGTTTGGTTGATGTCTCTGGGAGCCCTGCCCTTTTCTGAAGGGAGATCAAGATGGGGTGGATCCAGGGGAGGGGAGGGAAGGGAAACTGTAGTCAGGATGTAATAATGTACGAGAAAAAAAAAAAAAGACTGAACAGTAACCGAATCACTCAGTAGCTGGGAGTTAGCCATGGGGAATCTGGGAACTTCTAATGTTCACAGATATAGAGCTATGAGAATGTGCACCCTCTGTTTACAATGTTCCCGTTAATCCACCTCAGAGGTCACAGTCCCGCAGACTCCTGTGTCAGGAAGGCACACTGTGGCTCCAGGTTCCGGGCACTTAAGCTCCCTGAAGCCTAGCTCTACCTTCTTACCGTAATTAAGCTGCTGTTCATAAGCACTTGCCATTCCTATGATTTCTGTCTCCCCTCTTACTGTAAACATCTTCATAATTCAAGGGCTTCCATGAATATGCAGCTTTTACATGAAAGGTCTCTCACAAGTCAGGCCTTTGAGATGAACTTAAACTTCACGGAGGCGTTGTCTCCGCCACGGCTAATTGCGGGAGGCACAGGGCAGGGTGATGCAACTGCTCAGACGTTACAAGCTAGCGTTTATAATATCTGTGTTCTATGACAGAAGGACAGCATATGAGGTGAGGTGGAAATATTCCCTTATAGGGGATTTCAGTCATGCCACAGCCAGCGCACCACACTCACTCTGCCACTAACCGATCCATGACCAGTTTTGGCACACTGGAGGATTATTCTGCTCCTACCAGTGTAAAATGGTAAGCTGTGTTCCTCTGGGGTGTCTGCCTTCTTATACTGGGATGCCACTTTTTCTCTGCAAATTATTAACTAATGTTCCAAGAAAACACCCAGAGGTCCGATAGGTGTGAGGCAGATGCCCTATTATGTATCCCATTCCTGCTGAGATTTATAAGGAAAGTCAGTGTTTAAGACTCCAAGAAGTCCTGAGATTACAAAATAAGATTTTTTTTTTCTCATTGACTTCAGTAAGCCACAAGCAGTTTGGTCTGAGAAAATCTCACAGGTCACATGTTTGGTTCATTAGAGCACCAATGTTCCTTGGGGTTGTCTAGTCCGGGTCGATGGCAGCAGTCAATGTGTGATGTCTTTTGACAGCTCACATAGTGACAACAGCAAGAGGGCCCCTGGTGGCTTCCTCCACTGTGTTAATGAAAGGACCCAACCAATCCTGCCTAGAAGGATAGATAATAAAAACTGCAGAATGTGACAAACAGGTTTGACCAACAGGTTCTTCCTTTCCCAGCTGGGCAGGAGGATAGCAATTAAGGACCAGTGGCAGTCTTCTAGCCAGATGTTTATCAGAACCGGTGGTGGTTACCAGAACCGGTAGCAGCACATGATTATAAAATTGTAAATTGAGTCACGGGGCTGGGGGGGGGGTGAGAGGGGATAGGTAGGATGTCGGCTATCAAGTAGTCAGCAGAAAATCACGTAGCCTGCTGAATGTCACGTACTCAGGGATGGGCTGAACTACACAAATTTCGTTCTGGGTTGAACTCTGATTTGTATGTCTGGACCAATCCCAATTGTTCTCGTGCCCCATATTATAATTCATGGAAAACTTTTATGCTTGCTTGCCTAGATACTCGGGGTGCTTAGATATCCCTAAGCTTTGTGCCCGATTGCAATCGTGAAATAAACCACCTTATGCGTTTGCATCTGATGGCCTGGTTATTGAGTCTGGGGGCTCCTTGGCATTAAGACCACTTTTCAGGTCTTTCATTAAGACTGGACTTTGCAGCAATCCCACAAAAGTGAAGATATATATCACTTCTGAGATAAGGTTACAGTTGACCTTAGAGCCCCATCAGCCAGATTTTACCTTCCTCGGCATCACACTGAGGAGTGCCGTGTTGACAGCAAGCCTAGCCAGTCTGTGGAATGTCAACTCAAACGGAAGCCGTAGGCTCACATTTGTGTGAGTAAACTCAGAGGCAGTCTGCCAGTTGATCCGACAACATCTTGACCTTGGCTTCTTGAGACACCGTGAACTACTGACAGGCAGCTGAGCTACTCATGACTTCCTGACTCTCAGAAATGATAAGATCTCAGTGTGAGTTATGTAGCTAAGTTTGGGGGCAGTAGGTAACTGTTAAAACTTGGCATTGCAATGGTGTTGGGAGAAATGTTCATTCCTTCAACCAAGCTCGGTTACACCTGCACCAAGAGCCTGTGACAGCAAAGCATAGCCGCTCTCTTGCCTTCCATTCAGATGACTCTAAGCCTTTACTGCCTCAGCTGGTGTCACCAGCCATTGCTCAGAATATCCCCTTCCCAAAGGGTCTGGGTTTGCCGCATCTCAGACTGAGTCCACTTCTGTGTCCCGGGCACAGCACAGTGTTTGTCACCAATAGCCCGTGGGTTGCTCATGTAATATCTGTGACTGAGCCATCAGCCTCTCTTTCCTTATACCGAGACAAGCCAAGATGGACAGACAGTTGCCTCAATTCCAACATGTAAAACATGGAAATGCCCTTGAGCATGCTGGACCAAAACATGGAAGAAAACTAAATCCCGAATGACTGGAGGACAGAGCCGTTCACCCACCTGATGACTGAGCTTCCTTGTCATAGCAACAAGACTCGGAACCTTTCTGACATAATTCACAACCACAAAACACATTCTAATAAACATATCACAGCATACACACAAACATATATAATATTTATGATCTATTATGTACTGATATATATAATTACTTTCCACTCTTTGCTGAAGTAAAATGCTACCAAGTCTCAAAGAGTATCCCAAATAAGTGTATTGTGAGTTGAGAAGCTGTATTCCTCTGTGACTCTCTGATATACCTTCCTTTTCTTTCTGCCTCTTCTTGTCATTGCAGAACGAGCAGACCACAGCCGGGGAGTCAAAACGAGCCTACTCATCATTTCTGCAAAGAGTTTCATCACGCCCATCACCGTTCTGGCTGCTTCTGGACAGCAGAAGTGAATGGCTGACACAGAACAAGCGTTCGCTCTTTGTCTCTTTAAAGAGAAAGTTCTTCCAGAGAGGAAATGTTTGAGTGGATGCTTTGTAAAAAAGTATTTGCTCTGGTAAGGCTTTGAACCTCTGAGCATCAATACCCTGTGATATTTTGAGAGATAAAAAAGAATTTTTTTTTTCTGAAGCATCCTTCCCTTGAAGGAGACTTAGAGCCATTCAGCCTAGTCCTCTTGAGACAGCCAGGGTGATCATTCTCCTCAGGCTACAGAGTCTGCCTGGGGGGGTCTCCAGGATCCGGGCAGATGATTCAGAACTGATTCAGCTGCCAAAAGCCGAAACAAAATAAAACAAACAACAGGGTGGAAACTGTGGCCAAGATTGGAGTAGGTACAGTCCTTGAAATCATCTCAAAGTGGTGCGTCTGTTACAGTTACTGCACCACAGCAAGAAGGAAACCTCAAAGGCAGTCAGTTTAGAAGAAAATACCTTTACTACAATGTCTAAAGGCCTGACGTCTATTCTCCCTTCTTTTTTTTTTTTAAAGAACTTATTTTTATTTATTTCAAATATTGACCAAAGTTTCCCCTCTGTCCTCTCCTCCTGTGCCCCCCACTTCCCATCTACCCCCCTTCCTGTCTACCCCTCCTCTGTCTCAATTCAGAGAGGGCCAGGCCTCCTGTGGGCTTGAATAAAGCAGACACATCTGGCAGAGGCAGGAGCAGCAGAGGCAGGAGCAAGCCGCCCGCCCCCCATCGCCACATTCAAGGCTGGGCTAGGTAATCCAACATGGAGAAATGAATGGGTTTCCAAATTTGGTCAGTGTTAGTCCAGCTGACGGCATCTCCCGTGGAAGCACACCACACCACCCAGCCGTTCACCCTGCACATGCAGCCTGCTGAAGAAGATTCACCGCAGTGGTGGGCCACTGCTCCAGCGCTGTTCATCATTTCCTCCCATGCTTGTGAAGACTCTGAGCTACATGAGCCAATTTTCATCCTCCATACCTGTCACCTTTCTGTGGAGGCTCTGCAGGTGCCTCCTAGGTCTCATCACAAGGAATAAACACATGGAGAAAGTCAGCAGGGGCCAGGAGGGATACAGACAGCTAGGCAGTTCTGGTTGGGAGAGCCCAGGCTTGGAAAGGCCTGCTGAGGACAGCTAGGAAACCAGGCTGACACGAGGGAAGCAACTGCAGGGGCAGAGAGAGGCAGGGGCAGCAGAGAGAGCATTTTGTTTCGTTAAGTGCTCTTTATGGAGTTCACTAGACATTTGGGAAGAACCTGCCCTTGCCTGGACTGTTTGATGGTATGCTGTATGACCAGGACATGAAGCACCCACAGAAAAATGACTGCTAAACTTGCCAAAAGAAGGTGAGACAATCCTTCGGAGTCCCTGCTTTGATAGCATCTGCCAGACATTCTGCAGGACACAGAAGAAAGTGACTGACAAACTTCCAGTATAGGTGGAACTGTCTTTAAAATTTCCTGCTTCATGGAAAAGTCTGCCAGACACTACAGGCCTTTAGGCTGAAGATGGATGTCCCAACATTACAGAAGAACTCTGGGTGAGTGTCTAGGCAGTGATATATCTTTGTCAATTTTAGAGTTTTTGAAGTTGCTTACAATGCACTTCCTGTTTATTTAGGTAATATTATATCCTTATTGGGTCTTTGATGGAGTTGAAGACTAGATAATTATAGTTTTCCTTAGTTATGATAAAGAACAAATTAGGTATGAAACTTTAGACTCACAAAGATAAAACAGAAGATAGGATAAAACTTTCCTTTTTATTTAGACATAAAAGGGGAGATGATGTGGGATTCCCCTCTGTATGTTGTATGTTTTATTGCCTTGGTTAATAAAGAAGCTGTGGCTTAGACATAAAGTCAATGTAAGATACAGCAGTAATCTTCATCATCCTGGACTTGACATTCACCCCTGTAAGGCCCTCTGTGCTATCTCTGCTAGGATAGCCTGTGGCTACCCACCTTGTCAAAAGGGAGTTTCCAGAAATATATGTCCCCGTGGTTTTGGTAGAGAGCAGTGCTTCTTGCAAGGACCTTAACTTTGAATGGTTCACTTCCTTTGCATCATTTTTGGTAACAAGGGAACACTGAGTCTCGTGACCAGGTGCCACACAGAGAACTAGGGTGGTCCCTAACAAAATCAAAGGCTCATGCAATTCATGAGCACATAAAACATCTTTTAGTTTCAGGGATCTTCATACATACTGTGCTTGCCTTCCTTCTGTTGTAGAGAGATTATGTGAGCCTAAGCTACTAAATACCATATAAATCCTACCGTAGCAGATACAGGGAAGAATCTGACAAAAGCCACCTATTCTTGGTCTTAAAAAACAAGCCACTGTCTGGAACCTAGAAAGAGAATAGAAACTGCTGCCTAGTTTTATTTCAAGTTGACTCAAGCTAGAGTTATCTGAAATAAGGGAACCTCAATGGAGAAAATGCTTCCATAAGACCTGGCTGTAGGCAGGCCTGTAGGGCATTTTCTGAATTGGCAATTAGTCTCTTGTGAGTGATAACACCCCTGGACCGAAGGCCTGGGTTCTATAAGAAAGTAGGTTGAGCAAGTCATGATAAACAAGCCAATAAGCATCACCCCTCAAAGGTCTCTGCATCAGCTCCTGCCTCGAGGTCCTTGCTGTGTCTCAGCTCCTTGTCCTGACTTCCACTAATGACAAACTAAGATGTGGAAGTGTAAGCAAATAAACCCTTTCTTCCCCAACTTGCTTTTGGGTTACAGTGTTTAATTACACCAAAGATGTCTTAACTAAGACACCCACATATGTGTAATTCTTATAACTTATTAGCTATCTTTGTACTTGACACTTTCCTCTAAGGTCATGAAGGATGTACAGCTGCTGCCCTTATTATTGCTGTTGACCTTGAATACTAGGGATTCTAGCCAGTAAAGCAGCATACTCAAAATAAAGACAGGAGTGGCACAGAGGTTAGACTGTAGGAAGTAAAATGGTGCTAATTTACCAAAACTGGTAGTAAAATGTATTAACAAAATGACAGGCTACAAGGCCAATATATGAAAATAAACTGGAGCTGGGTGGTGGTGGCACACGCCTTTAATCCCAGCATTCGGGAGGCAGAGGCAGGTGGATCTATGTGAGTTCGAGGCCAGCCTGGTCTACAAGAGCTAGTTCCAGGACAGGCTCCAAAGCTAGAGAAACCCTGTCTCAAGAAACCAAAAAAGAAAATTAACTGCACTGCTATATGCTAGAAATGCAAGCTTACACAGCAGCACGATTTACAGCATCATCAAAGCACACATCTATCTGCTCTGAAGCAGGGTACACACCCTGGAACTAGAAGCATGGTGGGGAGAAAACGAGAAAGGCTTCAACAGGTGAAGGAAGGTGCTGATCGCACAGCCACAGCTGGATATAAAGATACTAACTCTCCCAGCACGGTAGCTGGTAGAGAGGGAGACGCTGCTCCCAAAATGCAGTGGTAACACAAAGCACTTTTCATCCAGAAAATAACTTGGAAGAAGAACAGATGTGCAGGGCCAAAACCTGCACATGGGGCTTGCTCTAAAGCTGCAGGGGTCCATCAAGCAGCACAGAGACAAATGGGTTAAAGAAGAAAGGGGTGGAGTCCCATCATTTAGTATTTTAGATACTTAAAAAACAACGCTGTGGATAATCTCTTCAGTAAGTGATGCTAAAAGCCTAGATATCCACAGCCAAAGAATAATAACAATAATTACACCTACCTATGCTTTGCATTCCATACAAAATTAGTTCAAATGGATTACTGAACTAAATGCATAACTTCTAGAAGAAAAAAAACCAACGATGTGTTTTTAAATAGAAGGCCAAAAGACTAATCTATCAAAAATAAAATAAACTGGACTTCAGCAAAATTAAATCTCTGCTCTTCAAAAATTACATAAATATTACTTGAGGAGAATGCACAGATTGAGGAGAGCCATGCCCAGTGCACAAAGTGATGACATTCTGCTTCAACCCCTTTTCTCTGGCCCACAGTGGGCCTTATAAGATGCCAGTCAGCATATGAAACCCTACCTACCATTCCTGGGACTTCTTTTTGTTCTGAGCATAAACCCAATCATTCTTTGATGGCTCCCAAGTTCTGACTGCCCTGGTGGTCTTCTCCCTGTCTGAAAAACTACTGATCAGGAGCTGTTCACACTTTACCCTCTAATCCTTACACTTCCTAGCCTTCCTGGGGACTGGAGACATCCTTGTGTTCCCTGTGACTTCTATATCTGAAGTGTCCCTTCATCCCTCTCAACTGTATCTCAAGGTGTTCCCTTCATGCCTCTCCTTTGCCCACGTATATTGTGATGGTATGAATAAGATTGGCCCTCACAGGCTAGATTTGAACAATTGCTAGGGAGCAGCACTATTTGAAAGAATTAGGAAGTGTGGCCTTGCTGGAGGAAGTGTGTCACTGGAGACTGACTTTGAGATTTTCGAAAGTACAGTCCAGGCCCAGTGGCTAGCCCTCTCTCCTACTGTCTGGGGATCCTCCAGTACTGCCTCTCCATGCTGCCACGCTTCCTACTGCTGAGGAACCAGATGCAGAACTCTCAGCTCCTCCTCCAGCACCGCATCTGTGTGTCTCCATGCCACCATGCTTCCTACTGCTG
>JAQHUG010000279.1:724363-743952 GCA_028555095.1 Dicrostonyx torquatus | reverse complement strand
GAGATAATGGGCCAGGCAGAGTTTAAATGAATACTGTTCTCATGTGGTTATTTCGGGCATAAGCAAGCAACCAGCGGCTGAGTGGGCCAGCGGCTGGGGGCTGGGAACTGGGTGCTGGGAATACAACCCACACCTCTCCTCCATTTTACAACAATGGGGAGGAAAGTGTTCTTTTCATGTTGAATTTGTTGTCCTTCAATAAGGGAAGTTGGGGCAGGAATGCAGTGGGGGTTTGAAGCAGACACCATGAAGCAGAGCTTCCTGTTACCTTGCTCACAGGAGCATGCTTAGGTATCTTTCTTTTGTATACACGCCAGGATTGCCTGCTCCAAGAATGGGGCCACCTACAGTGGACTGAACCCACCTACATCAACTGATAATCAAGATAAGCTCCCACAGATATGTGCACAGGCCACTGTGATCTGGGCAATGCTCAATCAAGACTCCCCTTTCAAGTGGCCCCAGGCTGTGTCAATTTGACAGTCAAAGCTAGCTAGGGCAATCCTATCTTCAACTCTAGGCTTTATTGCTTTCCTATCTGCATGCCCTGAATCTCCAAGCCAGTTAAGAGATATTCAATTACTCCAGATTTTTCTCAAAATCAATATTGTAAACTCAACTCCCTATCTATCAATGGCAAGTAATAGAAATATAAAACAATTAAGCAGAAATAACAAATAAACCTGAGTATTTAAGACTCAGAAATTTGTCTGCTGGCAAAACTAGGCTTTTAATGGACTTTTTGTTTGTTTCTGTGTTCCTTTGCTTGTTTCTTTTCTTCTTTTTTATTGAAGTTCTTCCAATCACATTTAAAAGGATTTATGTTTTCTATGATATTGATGATGTTGCATTGGTATTAATAGATGGGATATACAAATCAGTGGGTCCAAGCATTTACAGAAATAGAACCCTGTTACATAACTTATGCAACAACCAACACAGCAGGTCGATTCACAAGCTTGCAGCAATCTGCCCTAAACCCAAGTGTCTCTCTCTCTCTCTCTCTCTCTCTCTCTCTCTCTCTCTCTCTCTCTCTCTCTCTCACACACACACACACACACACACCTGCAGCTTTTCTTGTCTTCCTTTTACCTAGCTCATCAGAGAATCAACCATATCCAAATTCATGGTCATCAGCTTCTACTTAGCAGTTTCCCAAGCTCTATGCAACGGCCTGAAATTAAGGACTAACTGAACCTTTTTCTTCCCTCTGCACCCAAAGCTGATGGTAGCTGCAATTCTCATCTGGGAATTGGTTTTAGGGCTTGCAGCATCAATGTAGTTCCCTTTGTCAAACTGAAAGGCAACAAGCTCCTTCTCGTCATATTTATTCTCCCATTGCTGATAGCAAGACCTCTCTTGTGGATATTCTCTCTCCCTAGACCAAGAACAAGCATGTGCGACTAGCCATGTTCGCTGCTGAAATCCATGGTCCCTTATAGGGTTGCAACTGCATGAGTGGCAGCTTCTAATGCCTCTTTTCTGAATGGATGTTGAAAAGATTAGGAACACTGGCATAAATAAACTAACATCTGTTTTAAGTACCTCAATTCATTCACTGATTTTTTTTAATTAACATTTAAAACCCAAACAGTATTTATGTGTCAAACTCTCTGAAAGACATGTAAAACTGCTCATTTTTAATTATTGAGAGTTATCTGGTCGTTAGCCAAAGTTATTCCAAAATAAAATAAATTGCCATCCCTGCTGGCTTAGTTAGGGTTACCATTGCTGTGATGAAACATTATGACCAAAATAACTTAGTGAGAAAATGCTTCATTTGCCTTATGTTTACACAGCACAGTTCATCAATGAAGGAAGTCAGGACAGGGTTTCAAACAGGGCAGGATTCTGGAGGCAGGAGTTGATTTTCAGGGGCCATGGAAGGGTGCTGCTTACTGGCTTGCTCCTCATGGCTTGCTCAGTCTGTTTTCTTATATACTGCAGGACCACCAGCCCAAGGAAGGCACCACCCATAATGAGCTGGGCCCTCCCCCATCAATCACTAATTAAGAAAATGCCCAACAGGCTTGCCTGTAGCCCTTCTTGCCTAGTTCTCAGTTGAGGTTCCCTCCTTTCAGATGACTGTAGCTTGGGTCAAGTTGACTCACACTATCCAGTACTCCTGCATTGTTCTGTTGAATCCTCACCCATTATCACCAAATGCAGGACAGTTAATCCTGCTCCATCAGATCAATATGTGCCACTTCTGCTATTGTTACTGCTGCTGTTATTATTGAGACTTTCCCTCTTAGCAAGTGGTAGTCTCCAAGGCCAGCTGTTGTTATTTCTGTTCCTTCGAGTTGGGGCCTTCTGCACAAAGCCTGAGCTTCCACGGAGAAAGCCATTTGAGCACTAGAGGGTTAAATGCATTAGATACCTGATACACCTTTGCTCTAATTGGGAATTAATAGCAACAATTCCTCACACACACACAAAAAATATTAGATATTCAATTCAATTTTTAAAATCCAAAGTAATGGGAAATTTAATTTCTATGCAAATTAGGGACAACTCAATAAGATTCAACTAGATTGTCCCGAGTTCATAATTTGACTAGAGACAAACATGCAGAGATCTGAAAATGATTATTTTAAGCTCGGGCTTAAAATAAAATTAAATGATTATTTAATGCTCTATTGAGGTGGGGACACCTGCTGACCTCCCATTAATCCTTTCCTCGAAGTCTTGGAAAATAGGTCTGGCTCAAAGAAAACTTCCCAGCTGTCTTTGTAACCTAGTGTAGCCCTGAGCTTAAGTTCCAGCTGAAAAAACCTGCTCAGTACATGGGACCTTCATCACACTCCACACCTCACTCCGGACAGGGTCCTCTATCCTTATGGGGCAGAGATGGTAGCCTACTGGTCCAGGCTACTAGATGGTAGCTAAGCCACGTTCTTGTGCCTGGAAACTGAGAGTAGAGTCAAGATAGAGCCGGGTCCCCCAAGGACTATTTGAAGCTGCCGGGTGAGCTCTCAACTGCTGACCTACAGAGTCTTCTGAAAGACTCCTTCATGTGCTAACAACACTGCTCTTCCTACCTGCCAAACTCAGCTCCTAACCCCCACACAGAGTGCCAATTGTGACACCGAGTCAAATGTAGACCTGTCTACGGATGTGCTCAAATATTGTGTGACACGCAGAAACGCGCAGCTGTTGTGTATGTGTGCGTGTGTGTATAAACGAATGTGTGTGAATGTGTGCATGCGTGTATATGTGTGTATGCATATGTATATGTGTGTCTTGTGTAGCACTGTGCATGTTGTGCGTATCCCTGCATATCCCTGCATGTGTGTATGCATGTGTATATGTGTGTCTTGTGTAGCACTGTGTATGTTGTGTGTATCCCTGCATATCTCTGCATGTGTGTATGCATGTGTATATGTGTGTCTTGTGTAGCATTGTGCATGTTGTGTGTATCCCTGCATATCCCTGCATGTGTGTATGCATGTGTATATGTGTGTCTTGTGTAGCACTGTGCATGTTGTGCATATCCCTGCATGTGTGTGCAGAGGGCAGAGGTCATGAGAGGCAAGTCCTTGATCAGGCTCCGTCTCATTTACTGAAACAAGCGTATGCAGTGCACCCAGAGCTTACTGACTAGACTGGCCGGCTAGCGAGTCCTTGGGTCCTCCTGTCTCCTTCCTGGCTTTTGTTTGATGGGGATGCAAATTCAGTCAAACATGCCCATGCAAAAAGCACTTTCCCTATTTCCTGTTTCTCATCTCTCCAGTCCCAGGATGCAAAATTTATGGGACAATTTTTAAATTTAAAATAGACCCTTGGGGGGCCAGGAAGATGTTAGGATGGGTAACACTTGCCATGCAAACGTGGGAATGGAGTTTGGATTCCCCAACACATATATAGAGCTCGAGACGTGCAGAGAGAATCCAGGGGCAAACTGGCTGGCTCAATCAGCTGAACTGGCAAGTTCCACAGTTAGGGAGAGATCCTGCCTCAGTAAGGACAGGGAAGACTTATCAAGAAAATACCTCATGTCAGACTTTGGCCTCCACATACATGTAGGCAGACATGCATGCACACCTCCATACATGTACATCCACTTGCATGTACAATCACCGCATTCACAAATAAACCTCTTTGATGAGAAACTAGAGCAACAGAATCTTGTGTGTGCCTTGTATGTAAAGGGAGGAGCAGAAACTCCAGGAGCAGGAATGAGTCTTTCAGGACTGATCACCTTGGAAATGACAAATGCTCAAACTGTAGGTGCTTTAGAAGAGTGACCCATGTAAATAGTGTATGGGAGAGAATGTTGAAGCAGAAAGTCGGGTGTCCACATGGCCAAGCGCCTGAGCAGCCAACCTTTGCAATAGCCAGCATACAGATGGCCTCGTGAGACGCAGGGCTGCCTGTGGAGGAGTGTGCGGCGCTCATGGAGCCCAGACCACAGGACAGCAACGGTCCACATTGTTGTAAATCACTCACTACTGTCTGGAGCATTTCTGGAAAGGGATATCTACAGCGAAAGCATGACTGACAAGAGAAAGGGAAGCAAGAGAAGAAAGCACAGGATGAGAAGGCCACCGCCATGACGCATCTGGAGACGAGCTTCCAGCTCCCACACACTTGCCATGAGACAAAGCCTTGGGATGAATGATCTAGGATGATGTCAGCCTCTGCTCAACACGGGGACCTGCCGAACTTCAAAAGACTTTTACAGACAATTCATTTTTGCCTCTTCCTCAAGAGCTGATGTAGTCATTTCAGCGTGTTACCACAGCTATTCTCCTTCCTCAGGTGTATGCTAGGATGCCTGGAGCTTCCTCACTGGTCACCTGGGGACCATGAAGGGGCAGTGACAGATGGAGACGGAAGGCCCGGTGTGCCTCTGCTTCAGGAAGATCATGTTAATGCTTACCAGAATTATGACAAAAATTGTATTTGCTAAGAAGTTTCAAGGTTTAAGATAAATTAGCCAACATGAAGCTCCCCAGTGGAACATGTGCTTAGCGTGCTTGGGGTCTCGGCTTCTCTCCTTACCACCAAAACCTAGGGAAAAAGAGGGGAAGGAGGAGAAGGAAATCAAACATGCCCATCTTGGGAAGTTGAAGTATCATAAACATCTCAGCTCAGCGTGTTCAGTGTAAAACTGAAGCTAACATTTTTCACGTTGTCTTACTGTGACAGCAGAGCACATAAATATGCTGCCATCTCCATAAGAGCGATCTTCCTGATTGAAAGTCAGTTTTTAAAATGTACAGATCTGCATGGAGCGAGTCCAGCACCTAAACTGAGACATTAAACTGGTAACATGTATATGTTAACCTCTTTTGTTGTTGTTAACAAAATCTAGTTCCGACATTCTCATGAAAGTTGACATCAGTTGGATCAGCCGTGATCCCCTGTAATACAGAACTTTTTCTTTCATTTTCCTTGTTGGCAGTGCTGGGATAGAACCCAATGTCTCAAGCATGCGCAGCTAATGGCAACCAGTACACAGCCATCTGCAATACATGAAGAAATCACAGTAAATGTCAATGCGGCAGAGCAGTTCCCACAAGACAGCACAGCCCCTTTGGGGTGCACTAGCTGTTTCTGGGAATTAAACCTTCCATTCGTTATTTGGAAACCACAGTAAATCACAGGCAATGGAAACTTTGAAACCCAAATCCTCAGTTACGGGGCAAATACTGGAATGACAGAAAAGTTGGAAATGACTGATGGAGCTAATTCAGAGGAACACAAAGATAGTCATGAAGAGAGACGGAAATGGAATGACACTTTCGCCATTAATTAACTGTGAACAGATTTCCCCGACTGACAGAACTTGTCCTGGGTGGAAATGAACACTTGCAGCGCTCAGAAAGACCCCCTTCCTGGTCTGCAGCCCAGGCCTGCTGTTTTCAGCTTCCAGCATTTGGTAGGAGTCCTGCAGCCTTCTCAGGGGTCCTGAGGCTGTGCAGATCTCAAGTTGCTCGCTGTCTCCAGGACCCTGTCTTGCCAGCAGGAAAATGAGCTAGTTCATTTTGTAAAATCACACGGTGGTCGTAAGCCTAACCAAGGGAAGGGACACAGAAAGGAGTCAATATGACGATATAGCAGGGGACAATTGGGACTTCAAGGGCTGTCGTTATGAGACTTACAGTCAGAGATTATTAACTAAATGATAATACTAATTCATGGTAAGCTTTCATAAGGTTTGAAAACATCAGTGCCAAATGATAAATTTAACATCCACTGTTTAATCAATCACATAAATGTAAACATATACAAATAGCATAAGATAATTTACTGCACAACAGTTAGACCAAAGTCCAGGATATAAGCCCCTGCTACCTTGCAATGCTATGAGAGCTCAAATCACTGCTGTGAAAATCCTGGTCTATAAAAATTCTTATAGGAGAGAAATTTATGAGCTCATTTTAAAAAGAAAACAGTCCGGAATGCCTGTAAGAAGCTTTCCATTTGAACAGAGAGGAGCATTTCTCATCTTTTAGACCGCCCGCCTCACTATGTAACTTTGACTACATTCTATCCAACAAATAACAGCCATCATTTCTGAAGAATATCATGGCCTAAGTTCTGTGTTAGAAAGAGGGTTTAGAAGGGGCCCAATTCAAGCACCACCATGTGGTTAAAGCCTATGAATGTCTGCACGGTCAGAGCTGGACTGGAAGAGCCAGACGAACAAGGAATTTGAGTGAGATTGAGTCTCCTAAGAAGCACAACAGCTACTAACACACACTCTCGCTAGTGTGACTGGGGAAAGCTCAGGTGGCCTCAGCTCTACACAAAACTACAGGCAACTGAGGGATGCTGGCAACGGGGACATAGTTTTCCCCAGGAAAGAGCATGAATCGGTTACCTGCTACCAAATGGTCAGTCCTGAAAACATGCACACGAGAATGATAAGCAGTATATAATGAGTAAAAGGAAGAAAGAAATGATGTAATTATATTATAATCTCAAAAAATACAAAATACAGAACAACGATATTAAACCTTCTAATAATTACTAAGGAGTTCGTGAACTTAAAGGCAAGTACCGAGCAGCCACCAGGACCCAAACGCTGGAGCCCGGCAGCCACCGGGTAACCACAAGTCACACACAGGCTCCGTGTTCCTTGAAGAGCGGCAGACTGAATCTTTGAAGCCTCTGCCCTAGAGGCAGTCCTAGTTCAACCGCCAAGGAGCAGCAACCCTTGGCAAGCATCCCTTGCCTCTTGGATCTAACTGGTAAGCATATGCGGCCTGCGATCAGCTGCTTGGGAGTGAGCACTTCTTTCATTGGCTAAAGCACAGAGTAGGAACCTGGACAGGGAACTCCTCCATGGAAGCCCTGGACTCTTCCCGCTTTACCTTTTATCCAAGTTCCTTCCTAGTCGAGTTCCATTAAAATGCTTAATAAATACCCGTTGAATCTAGACCGCTGTTTGGTCTTTGAAGTCTGAGACGCAAATGCTGCACGGCGCAGGCAGAAGGAGAAACTTTTGGCACCTCGAGCCCGCCAAACTGGGTGTTTATTGGAATTGCAGGTGAACGAACGATACTAGTTAAGCAGTTGATACCTCTAATGAGCGCCGCTTTGCCTTGTCAGGGGGAACAAAGTCTTCTGTGATCAAATCTTCCGAACTTTCCAGCGTACTTGCAAACAAACAAAAAAGGAATAGGAACAAACTCAAACAGGTGATAATTCTTTAGTAGGTGGTATCTCACACGGGACCCCCTCGTGGCACCGGTTCCCCATTGTGATTGTCCTATGGGTGAGACACACCCCTGTAAGCTGGCAAGATCATCACCAAAATCTCCCAGTATTCTTTCATGTCCTTCCATGTGGCCCCCCGACATGAACCAACAGACTCCCAGGACCCAGAAGGGCAGGCTGAGCGGTGGCCTGCAAGGAGCGTCCAGCCAACGGGCACAGTTCTACGACTCCTACAACCTGGAACAACTTAAACGCACCAACTAGAGAAGTCTTTTTACTGCTTCCTTCCTGAGTAGAAATTTTTTTCTCAGTTTTTATTCTATTTTCCATTTTAAATTGAATTTGTAATAAAGGAGGCAATGAGGGCTGGAGGAGAGAGTATTAGAATCAGAACTCATAGGAGACAGAAAATTAAACAAAGGGATTGGGAAGGGGTCAGAGGGAGGCTGGCCCACTTTTCAATATCAAATCAAGATGTCTGGGCGCAGGGGACAAACGTTAGAGTAGAAAGGAGAATAGGTCATCTGTCCTCAGTGCTACTGAGCAGCAGCGCTCCTGATATAGGCACACTTGGCACTCCTAGCAGACCTTCTAGAAGGGTCACCGAGGGTTGGACTTAGTCAACACGAATAGAGGGGTTTGGGAGACCCAACGCGAGAGGCCCTTCTGCCTGGGGACTAACAGGAAAGAGACACAACTCAGCTACTACTAAGAAAAAGACAATGGTGAGAACCAGGCAGAGGAACCCTCACCAGCTGGAGGCCAGGCGACTATCCCATGTCAACACCCACAGCTCTCCAGAGGGACTCACAGGGAAGAAGATGATATGAGGAGAAAAAGAAGGCCCTTTGTCATGAACTACTGAAAGCTGGTGAGTCTGTGCATCTGCTCATTGGCCCTGGGACCCTGGGACTTCTGGCTCACCTGCCCATGGAAAGGGATGACGACCTTCTCCCACTCTTACCAGTCTTGCTGTGTCCCAGGGATGCATGAAGACAGGGTCACACATGTGCACCGCAGATGCCCCAATGGTCTGCAGACATAAATTATATTTGGAAGTTTCTCCTGTCCTGCCCCCTTGGGGTTTGACCCTTGGTTGTGGGAGAGGGTGATCCCTCTTCCTCTGCTGCTGACATTACCTGGTCTTTATTGCCCCCACTAATCCATAGTATCCCTTACACACACACACACACACACACACACACACACACACACACACCAACGAACAAAACCCACACAAAGTATTTTCGATTTTTATAATTAATTCTTAGATTTGCATACAAGGGCAAACATTTCATCACGGCATCTTCGTGTACTGTCTCATTACACTTTGTTCCCCTCCCTCACCGCCTTCTCCTTTCCTCCCTACCCCTACGGCTCATCCCTCTCATGCTTACTTTCTTGTCACAAGTATCCCAACACCCACTCTCATTTCCCACCTTAAGATCCCTGGAAGCATAATTTCTCAACCCCTGAAGTCTCATTTATCACAGATGCAATAGATAATGAAATGGAAAGACAGACGAACGGGCTAATCAGCCACCGCTGATGTCCAGGAGATACGGAGCCTGGGGTGACTGACTCCATCAGGTTAAGTCCAGTGCAGAGCACAAACCGCTGCATCTTGCAGTGAAGAACTGACCTCTCCACGGTCTCCTCCCAGTCTTGCATCCAGGCATAATAGCTATGTTGCTATGTTGCAATGTTAGAGGAGGGCCAAGTCCAATGTAAGTAGAATAAGCACAAACATAATTAAATGTATGCCGATACAGACAATTCACTTCTTCCTCATAGAGCCCTGTGAATTAGGAGCTATTGTTACTTTGACTTTTTAGATGAAGAACCTCCCTGTCTGGATGGAAAAAGCAGATGAATGGACCATGCATCCCAGGTCCCAGGAAACGATGATTGCAGCCACATGGGCACCTCTACCCTCGCTATAGGTCATCATTTCAACATTTCAACAGCATCCGCTGGAAGAAGAGTGACGTGTGAAGCCTGATTTTGAAAGCAGTGCTCTAGTTTTCTCGGCACTGGTTTCCAGTGCAATACCCACCCTGGGCCTCAACAGTCCTCAGAGGCCCCACGGCCAATGGCTGCTGACTTATTATTGCTTCCGCTCACCATTGGGCACATGTGCTATTTCTTTTCCATTTCTGGTCAATTCAAGTTCCCTCTACCTGATTCTGCTACTTCCTGCTCAAGGCCATACTGTCCAGGGATAGTATGATCCTGGAAGCCCAAAACTTTATCCAGTTAGGAAAATAAGATAATGTCCCAGATACTGCAATTTTCATAACTTCAGAAACAACACGATTAAAAAAAACCACAATACATACATACATACATGGGATCTTCATGTAAACTTTGCAGTGTCAGTACTCGAATGATACAATGCATTTCTTACCAGATACCACTCTTCTCTCTTTTGTGACTAAGTCTTACAGTAATATCGGCGGTAACTGAGAATTCCAGGGCTTCACTGAGGCACATGAAGGGAAAGCAGTTTCCTGCTACTCAAAAGAATAGACTCAACTCTGGCTCTGGGTCAGAACATGCCGTTTGGCTACTCCAAATATCAGAACATTATATATTCTTGCCTCCTCCCTTAAGAGTTTTCAAGTTGGGACTATCAGTCATCTGGTCAAAAGACCACTCCTCAGGAAGGCTGATCCAGCTAAAACTAAAGTCATGGGTGGAATAATTGTCCCTTCAATGAGATATTGCATTTCTTCTTCCCAGAACTAAAGTCATGGGAGGAGTAACTGTCCCTTCAATGAGATACTGTATTTCTTCTTCCCAGAACCCCTGCCCTTGGTACAGCCATCACTCCAGGCCACGCAGCTCTGATAAGTCTGCTGCTTTATGAGTCCTAACTCAGAAAAGCATAGCTTCTCTTTCTTCTGTCTTCTTCCAGATACTGGTGAGAGCCTAGGCATGTTGGCTCTGGTACTTAGGGCTTCCTCACTCTTTTCCCTGAAACTATGGCCCTTTCACCAGGCAGATGTGTGCTGCCACAGGGCTGCTTGCTGGCCTCCATTGCAGAAGGCACAGCTCTTCCTCTTCTCCATCTTCCTCCTCTGGGCTGCTGAGATTTACAGTTTGCTTGCTCTGATGTTTTTCTCTTAGACGCTAAGGAATACGTCACCAGATTTCCTTCTTGGACAGATGTAAACTTCTATAAAGGAGACCAAGAAAACAAAGAAGGAATCTCATCCTCCCTGGTGACATGGTGCCTAATGTGGGCTTCCATTAGCACAGGTGAATAACTCCAGAAGTAAAAGGAGAGAGAAAGGATTAACGTGAGTTCCTGGTTTCCTGGTGGGGAAGTCCATCCTGATGAACGCATTATTGTCAGGGGTGGACTTTCTCACATCTGTGGTGATGAGAACACGGAGCAACTTTCTCATAGCCCAGAAGATGAGGAAGCAGATAGCTGAACCAGAACCCAAGCAAGCTAGGCTCTAACCCTTGAAGCGTGCCCCTGCTAGCCTACATCTGTCAGCTAAAACCTTCTATAGAAAAAGGCACAACAGACCCTCTAGTCAGGGTCTCCTGTGAGGGAACAGGCTTTACAATTACATGTGAAGGGAAAAATTCCACGCCTGAGACATAACATCTTCCCCAAGCATCCAAAAGTATGAAAACGGTTCTCACCCTTATAGAAACCCTGGGCACAACCTGCCCTAAGTTTTCCATTTATGGGGGGAAAAAATGAAGGAATGGTTCAAGGTATTTAAGACAGGAGCCTGTCTGTCCAGGGAGCTGCCCTTCCCACTCTACACATGGAGTCTTCAGTCAGATGCCTCGGGCACTAGGTGGCTTCATTTTGGCAGCTTTCCTAGCTCTAAAGAAAGTGGTGAGGAGGTGTGGGAAGGGAAAGGTAGGAGACATCAAACAGGAAAGAAGTCCCTCATTCCCACGGGATCTGATTTAAGTCTCTTTCTGGCTAAAATTCAAGAGTTTCAGCCCAGCTGAGCACACTGCCTCCAGAGGTGCGCTATGGCGTACTCTTTTCTGAGAAAATGTCACTACTGAGCTTAAGAACTCCGTTTCTAATGAAGACACTGCCTCTTGGTAGAGTAAGGGTTCCCCTCCCTTTCTGACCTACTTTCTATCTGGTCAGCCCTCGTTTCAGTCAACCTACACAAGAGTCCCCATAAACCACCTATAAACTCATGGTTGAAATTTAGGCCAATTTCTTTAGATTAAATAAGTATCCCAATACATTCTTACCCTGCCTTTTGTAAGTAGAACACAGTCTTTGAGCCAGGCAAACTATAGCTATGCTAAAGCACTTCTCTGTGTGAACACAGTTCTTAAAAAGAGCCACACCTTCACTGAGCCTTATGCAAGCCTCACTAACTGTTGAGAAACAGAGATTGTGGAGAGCCTAATAGAGCTGAATTTGAATGCATCTTGGATCCCTGCCAGCCAGAGGACTCCAGCAACACCTCCCCACGAACCAGGAACCTGCCTCCCAGGCGGTTAGGCACTGTGATCCCTCCTCGATGAGGAAGCATGGTTCTGCCCAGCGCACTGATGAACTAAGTAGGATACGGAGACCCACATGCAGGGCACGGCGCTCTGCTCCAGGATCTGAGAAGGAAACAACCTTGTGGCACCAGCCAGGCGGGCACTATTATAGTGAGCAAATGTGCGGTGCAAGATGGGAGAGAGAGAGGCAGAATGCTTCATGCCCTGCGGCCACTGGCACATCTGAAGAGACAAGAGAGATGGGGAGCAGGTTCAAGGGGGTGCCAATCAAGCCATGGTGATGTCTATGCCTGGGCTAATGAGGGGGCCCGTGTCTAGGTTCAGGGCTCTGATGCAGCCAAAGTCTCTATTGATGTCCATAGCTCCTGATACCACTAAAGGTCAAAAGGATAGGACTGTCCAGAACTGGCCCTACTCATCACCAACTGCCACACTAGGGAGAAATGGCACTGCCCTTTACCAGATTAATTACTCAGGAAAGAGGGTCCTATACATCACCTGGGCAGCACAGTAGAGGTGACCAGACTCTTTGCAGGGGCATGGGTGAGATGACCCTGAGGGCGTGAGATTGGGAGAGCAGGTCACCTCCCTCTTATATACCACGTGGTGGAATGGGTGAAGGAAAGATGCCCTTTTCCCTGCCCCTCACCACCTGCAGCAGGTGGGGGACCTGAGACAACTTCTCTCCAGCTGCAGCACGGGGAGAGCAGGTCCTATACCTCATCTGGGCAGCACAGAAGAGCTGATGCTGTTGATGGGGCACAGGTGAGCTTGAGAGATCTGGCCCCACCCCTCATCTGTCATATGGCGGTATGGATGGGGAAGAATTGGCCCCCTCCTGCTACCCATGGTGGATGGGAGAGCCAGCCCTGAGGTCGAAAGAGCAGAAGAGCTGCCCTGGATCCTCACCAGCTGCACACTTGGGAGAGCAAGCCCTGTACTGCTGTGGGAGCACATTCTGTTCTTCAGCCAATAGCCTTTAAGATGCCAGCCCACTTGGGCGTGGTCTCTTATCCTGTAAAAGCAGCCTTAGACATGTGCCTGCTCTCTTGCTTCCAGATCCCGGTTCCGTTTTCCCCTTAAATAAATAACCCTTTTGTTATTCATAATTCTGAACTGGTGTGGGATTGTTTTGTGACTTACGTCATCACTGCACCTCAGAGCTGACCCTGTTGGTGAAGGTGTGGGTGAACCAGCCCCAAAGTTGTGAGCCTGGGAGAGCTCTCCCAGTCCCCACTCTGTCATGTGGTGGTATGGCTGGGAGAGAAATGTCTGCCCCCCCTTACTCCTCATCCCTTGAGGCCTGCAACAGAAGAAGGAGCCAAGCCTCCCTCCTCTTACCTAGGTGGCCCAGAAGAGCTGACCCTGTTGGCTGAGGTGCAGGTGAGCTGACTCTGAGGGTGTGAGAGTGAGGTAACTGACCACATACTCTTGCCTGCCTTGTGCTGGAGAGAGCAAGGGAAAGATGCCATTCCCCTATTGCCCCTGCCACCTGTGGTGGGCAAGAGAGCTGACCTTCCCCACTACCAGCAGGAGCACTCTGGGAAAATGGGTCCTGCACCTCACCTGGGCAGCTCAGAGCTGACCCTGTTGACAGGGGTGCCGGTGAACCAGAAAAATCGAGCATGGGCTATCTGGCTCTACCCATCATCTGCCATATGGTGGGAAGAGATGCCCTCTATCCACCCCTTACTACCCATGGTGGGGAGGAGGGCTGGCCCTGGGGTCAAAAGAGCAGGAGAGCCATCTCTGCCCCTCACCAGCTGTAACACGTGGAAGAGAAGGCCACACACACACAAACACACACCTTGCCTGTGCAATACAGCAATATAGCAGAGCTGACGCGGATGGTCCAGACATGAGAGAGCAAACTTAGAGCATGAAAGCAGACCTGGCTCCGCCCCCTGCTCATGGGAAAAGTGAGGAACTCACCAGGGTAATGCTGAGAGCACACCCAGGGGAGAGCTGGAGGGCTGACCAACCCTCCAACCACCCAGGCCCGGAAACAGCTTATGTGCTATCTACCTCAATATCCACTCCATCTGTGACCTACTGGAGCATGAGGAGGGGCCGGTCCTGCACAACCAAAGCACAGGATCTCCACAATGCAGGGCAACTGCAGGATATCCCAGAGGAGGCTCCACGAGGGCACAGCATCCATAGGGTAGCTATAACCAGAGGCCCTCGAACCAGACCAATGACTTTGCAATGAACACTTGTAAGTTAAGAAGTAGGGACAAGGGTTTCCTGTGTGATTGACTGTGTCACACTATAGCCTCCATGATGAGATTTGTCCTGTTTTTCAATTCTTTTCTTTCTTCTTTTTTCTCTTGAATTTTTTTGGGGGGAGGGGCATTGCAAGGACAGAGGGCAAACAGGAAAAGACAGGGAAATGAATGGAAGCAAGATGCATGATGGGAAAGACAACAAACAAATAGAAAGTTTTAAAAAATTGGGGCTATCTTAACTCCCTTACTTCTCAATCCTTGCCAGCCTGTGTCCTAACCCAACGTCCCATGACTCACAGGGAGACCTTTGGGAAACTGTTAACAAGTGAGCTTCTGCCCACTCAAACGCTAGGAATGTCACCAGACAGCCTCTGAGACCTATAGCTATTTTGCATCATCCGACGTACCTACTGTCTCTGTCAATGTATTTGCAAAGTGTCTTGATCCGTTCTTTTCCATGTGCTGTTACTATAAAAACTTCGTCAGAGTCCTACCATGTTGGAAAATGGTTCTGTGGAATCTGAATCTGGTGGCCCCTGGCCAGCCCATGTTTGGCTTCACAGTAAACTGTCTTTCATCCCCCTTTGAAGCTGTGGTCTTACACTGATAGATTATGTCTCTGTATTTACTGTTTCTCTCACCTATGTATACATTTACATTAAGTGCGTGTCACCTTGAAGGAAAACCCCCACTTGTTTCCTACCTCCTCTTCCTACAGCTCTTCCCAGCTTCCCGAGTCGAAGCCTCTGAAGCCAACTCTGGAAGCTACACTGTTGTAAATAGCGGGGAGAGGGGTGCGTGTTGTTTGTTCCCCGCACCCAGCTTCCAAGCCCCCAGCCGCTGGCCCGCTCAGCTACTGGTGGCTGCCTGCACCCGAAATAACCACATGACAAACTGGATTCATTTAAACTCTGCCTGGCTTATTATCATTAGCCTTTTCCCGGCTAGCTCTCATAATTAAACTAACCCATTATAAAAGTCTGTAAGTCACCACGTGGTGACTTACCAGAAAGGTCTAACCTGCATCCATTTGCGATGGTGGCTTGGGGCTTCTGCTCCTTCCTTCTTCTCTCCCAGAACTTCCGCTCTGTCTACTCCGCCCACCTAAGGGTTGGCCTAACTATAAGCCAGGCAGCCCTTTATTTAACCAATCAAAACACAGAAATACAGGTGGACCCTCCCACACTACACAGCTAGCACAGGTGAGGTACACTCTCACTGCCAAACACATCATCGTGTCTCCAACTGGGACACAGCCATGCTCACAAGATACACGTATGCAGAAGACTCTTGAGTCTCTAACATGGAGCTAATAGGGCAGGCCATCCCAAAGCACGGCTGTGGAAGTCAGAAATTTCCTTCGCATAAAGGCTCTTGTTGAGAAGCCACACAAGGGAAGCCCCCAAGGCGTGAGACTACTCTGGGTGGCATTCCAATCCGTGAAGGAAATCTCCACTCACAGGCAGGAAGAGCGGTGCTCCTAACGACTAGAAATTCTTATCAAAAGGCAACAAATTATGTCTGCAGGGAACAAAGAAAACGTACTCTTGTTTGCCTGCTTTTTATGGCAGCACCTGGGTGGTCTTTAAACCTGAAGGGCAAGATTTTCTTTGAGATTCACCTGTCTGCTTTGTTACCCGTGACAACACGAGGTGTGTGTCAATGGATTCCCATTCTTCTCCCTTGGGTCATCTGTCTTTGGTTACTGGTAAGAACCCAGGAAATGCGGGAAATAAAATGACTCTTTCCCCTGAAGATCACTCTGATGGTACCCGAGAGTCACTCTTCACGTCAAATGCTCTGCAGTGTGATGGGAAGGCGCTTGAAAGCCGGGGCTGTAGTAGGTGCATTGCAGGCCAACTGGGAATTTATAAACTAGCAGTCTTAAAATGGGATTCATCGAGCCTCTCATATTTGTATGATGGGAAGGATCAGTTAACTTGATGTGCTCAATTAAAAGGTCCAAAGGAAATGTACAATGTTCTCCTTTTAAGAAAAAAAATCCTATCATGCTGTAGAAGTTGTCACAATGAAAATGAAGTCTTTATCCACTCAACAGTTAAAGGACATTTAGGTGGCTTCCATATCCTGTCTTCATGAAGAGAGTGGCAATGAACGCGAGTGACCAAGTACCCGGGGAGGAGAATGTGGAGGACTTTAGTCGTGCATTGCATCCTGTGGCAGAGTTCCAGCATCGATTTCCACAGCAGCTGGACCAGTCTGTAACCCTCTCGGCTGCGGATGTACAGGTCCCTTCCCACATCCCCAACAGCATTTGTCGTTAGTTGTCCTCTGCATCCTCTGACAGATTGGTTTTCATTTGCATTTCTCTGACTGTAAGGGACACTGAACACCGTCTAAAAGAGCATCCTTAGCCAGTTCTATTCCTTTGAAAACCCTCTGCTCAGATCTATGGCCCATTTTCACTGGGTCTGATTTTCATGGACTATTTTGGGACTTCTGTGTTTATTCCAGATACAAATCGTCTATCACCTACCTACCCATCTGGCAAAATTCTCTCCCGGTCCACGAGGTTCCTCTTCACTCGGCTGAATGTTGCCTGTTAGAGGCCGCAGACCAGAAAGGCAAATGCTGCGTATTGTTTCTTACTTATGGGACATACCTCCAAATGTTGGGATTCGGGTATGTAACCTGAAGTATCTGAAGAAGTCAGGCAGTTAGAAAAAGACCATGGGGTTGGAAGGAGAAGTCGATCTAGAGAGAGAGAACTAGTTGGAGACAGGTGTTGTGAAGTGGGTGATGGGGAATATGGGCGTAGGGACTTTAGCTGGGGAGAGAAGAAGCAGGAGAGGAAGAAGGAAGAGTTAAACAGCACTAAGATTATCTAAAGAAGCTATAGGGCAACATATTATGTTACAGACTTGCTTAATCTCTCTCTCTCCCTCTCTCTTCCTGTGTGTGTGTTTAAAATGGAGTTATGTTACATAGGGTCATTGGTGACGCTCCATCTAAGAATTGTGCATTATGTGACAGAACCCCATTGCTGGACATGGACATCAGAAATCTCCCTTCAGTGTTCTGGTTGAAACAATACATGAGACTCTCTAAAACAAAACAGGCCATTGCCTGCTGTGGGAACTCCTTCAGCCAGTAGCCTTTAAGAGACCAGCCCACTTGGGTGTGGTCTCTTACACTATAAATGCTGATGTAAAGCTAGCACACACGCTCTCTCTCTCTCTCAGCTGCTGGATTCGGTTCCTGTTCCCCGCTCATGCAGAGGACTGTGATCTGTGAGTCTACCCCTAAATAAGAACCCTTTATTATACTCAATTCTGAGCTAGTGTGAGGCTACTTTATAGTATCAACCTACAATTGCCATTTCCCTGGTTTGCCTCCCAAACTGAAGGTAAGACCCTGTTGTTGCAGACCAAACACAGTTTTCAGATAGAACATGGAGGGGTCAGTCTGGAAATGACCTGGGAACCTCTTCAATAGGGACGGACTCTCATCACCGTGGGATTTGTTATGTACATTGCTAAGGGGGAGAAGCAATTAGTACCCTGACCAGCTGTAATGCCTGTGACACATGACAATGACTGAGCTGGCGAGATAGCCACAAGAGTGCAATGGTGGCTCTTTTATCTTGAGGTTAACCAACTGGACTTAAGACCCACTCAGAAAGAGAGATTTCATGCCTGGTCCTGTAAAACACTGCACTGACTTGGAGACATCATAGACCCAAGAGGAGAACCAAAAACCACCACTTTCTAAAACAAACGTATTTTCCAATTATAATCTAGATTCTTATATTTCTCTTCACAGATAAGTGTAGTGCTATCATTTTGTAACAGATGGAGACTGTTCAGAGATCCAGAACTGGTCAAGATATAGAGAAAATAGGGCCATGGAAGACCCAGCCCCAACTGTTACACTTGCAACACATGTAGGGTTCAGGGGGAAAAAAATCAGAAGAGGAAGCCGAAAGACTGTGAGAGTCAGAGTCCCAGGCCACTTCTTTGCTTGACAGTGCCCCTTAGGCACAACAGGAAAATGTATAAAATCTCAACAATACAGTTGTCTGAACAAGACCAGAATAATGATACCACCAGTAGACTGGCAATGTGGATAGCGAGTATTCCATATGGTCTTACTACAACTAGATGAAAACCCTAGAGTGACCAATAATTAAATTTAAAAGAAGTCTTTCAGCTGGGTGTGGTGGCACACGCTCTTAACTATAGCACTCAGGAAGCAGAGGCCAGTAGATCTCCGTGAGTTCAGGGCCAGCCTGGTCTACATAGTAACTTCCAAGGGAGGCAGCTCCAGAGCTACAATAGTGACACCCTGTCTCAAAAAATAAGAAAGGGGACAAAGGGGTCTTTTGTGTTAAATCTTAAACAACAACTACTACAAGAGGAATTCTTCCAGAACCAGAACCCCACACAAAGACCACTTTGTAATAGGCACTTACGTAGTATTTGATGGGCTTCACCTGAAAAAGGCTCTAAGACTCTCACGTGAGAAGTGCTAGTCCACACCCAAGAGGGAGAAAGAGCCTTATCCTTGAGACCACCCCAAAGAGTTCATGGCTGGAGAACGGAAGGAACTTTGGAGGGGTCAGATTTACTCTCAAATGTGATGAAGCCATTGGGGCTCCCACCCAGGAAAGGATTAAAGCCCATCTCTCCAGAATGGGTCAGAGAATGAAACAAAGGCAACCTCCCTGAATACGGCTGCCGTAAGAGAGGTCAGCTTCCTCTCTAGTCCTGTAATGTATTTCCTGTGAGACAGTCATTGCTCCCACATGTGAAATGATTAGACATGAGGCTGTCGCCATCACTCAATGCCAATGCATGTTCTTGAACATCTAAATGATGAGCCAAATAAACTGCTTCTATTTAGAAAACATTCAGCCTGCTTTTCATGGCGGCGGCTCCTTGGTGAGTGCCACAGCTTCAGATCCACCCGCCCAACTGAACAGGTAAGACCAAACTCTAGCCCCCAGGCACTCTGCTCAATTGGGAGGCCCCCTCTCACTCTACCCCTGCTTTTCTGTGTCCCACACTCCCAGAGTGTCCCTGGGCAAAGCTCCCCTTTGACACGGCCCCGGTTCCCCATGGGAATTGGCCTGCAGCAGGGCTGGGACCTTGGATGAGGGTGGGTCCAGCATAAACCTGCAGGGCTCCAGCAGAGAAGCCCGCCCCTTCGATTGCAGCTGGTCCTTGGTGAACACCA
>JAQHUG010000279.1:700180-716297 GCA_028555095.1 Dicrostonyx torquatus | reverse complement strand
GACTGCATGGATAGTGCCCCTGCCCCTGTATGGGGTGCCTCAATTGTATTTCTCTCGACTGCATGCATAGTGCCCCTGCCCCAGTAGGGGTTACCTCAGTTGTTTGTTGACGGGACAGGAGCTCATGACGAAGAACAAAAGTTCTAGCTGCCACACTCCAGGACGCTTCTCCCCGGGAGCGTCTCAGCTGCAGCACTCCGTGACATATGTACCCTTCAAAATACTTTGTAATGATATCACTCACAAGAGAAAACCACAGTGCACAGGTCACAATCCATTAACAGGACAATCCATAAAGCCTGATAAAAATTTCACTCCTGATTAGGTTAAACACATCCTCAAAGAAACACCAACTTAGTAACTGAAGGTATCCCGTCTTACCACCAATGGGCTCCACACACTTGTAAAACTGCTACGGTTCTGTTCCTGCAGTCTACTCGCTAGCGCTTAAGGGAACTAGGCTTAAGGTTTAAAGACACATACACACACAGACATGTAGGAGGAGGGTCCACTTGTTCGTCCCAGCTTCCCAGCTAGCTTAGCCCCCAAATAATCATACAGAAACTGTATTAATTAAATCATTGCTTGGCCCATTAGCTCTAGCTTCTTATTGACTAACTCTTACATCTTAATTTAACCCATTTCTATTAATCTGTGTATCGTCATGTGGCAGTGGCTTACCAGGTAAAGTTCTAACCAGTGTCCATCTCAGGCGGAGGATCCATGGCATCTGCCTGACTCTGCCTCCTTTCTCCCAGCATGCCATTTAGTTTTCTCCGCCTACCTAAGTTCTGCCCTATCAACAGGCCCAAAGCAGTTTCTTTATTCATTAACCAAGAAAAGCAACACACCAAGATAGAAGGACCTCCAACACCAAAGACAGGCAGAGACACAAGGACAGGAGTCATCCTTGAGACAAGAATGCCAAGAATGCCCACTTTATTGTGCTCAAGGGCAGCTTATATAGGGCTCTGGCCATGCCCCCAGCTCTTGAGATCTTTCAGCTGCAGACTCATCAGAACCCACTCCCCTGCCATCAGGGTCTAGTGCTCAGAGCAGCTGTAGGCTGCTCAGAACACAGGAAAACAACTTGTTTGCAAGAAATTCAGGGTCTGGTGGTCCACATCCCCCAACAGCTCCAGGTTTTAAAATGCATCCTCTCTTTCCCAGTATTATCAGACTTAGGAGAGGGAAAAGAAGAGGAGGAGGAGAAGGAGGAGGAGGAGGAAAAGGAGGAGGAGGACGAGGAGGAGGACGAGGAGGAGGAGGAGGAGGAGGAGGAATAGGAGGAGGAGCTGGTGCAGCTAGCTTACTATGGAACTGGGTTTAAAATCTATTAACATATCCTTGTCGCAACCCTAGGAGGAAGGCGTTAGGATGACTTCCAATTACAGCTGAGGCAAGTTTAGAGACTCTAAGTACACAAAGGTCACTTAGCATGTAAGTAGCTGTAGCAAGTAGATTGGTCCTCTGAAACCCATGCCTGCAGAGCCCCATGTCTGCTAACAGGGTGATGGCCATGGTTAGGAACTTCTTCAGGAAGAACCATGCTTGTGGCTACATGAGGCTTGGCTGTGTTTCAGCTTGTGAAATAATAAATCGTTCAGTTCATCATTCTCCAAGCCACACAATTCCAGAAGTGGACAGAACAGCAGCTGAGTGCAGAGGCTCTTTAAGCTCCTTCAGAGTTCATCTCTTCCAGCTAACAGGGGGCAAAGAAAAGGCGACACCATGCCAAGGCATCTGATAGGAAAAAGGAGTCAAGCCGGGCTGTGGTGGTGGTGCACTCCTTTAATCCCAGCACTGAGGAAGCAGAGGCAGGCGGATCTCTGTGAGTTCGAGACCAGCGTGGTCTACAAGAGCTAGTTCCATCCCAGCACTGAGGAAGCAGAGGCAGGCGGATCTCTGTGAGTTCGAGACCAGCCTGGTCTACAAGAGCTAGTTCCATCCCAGCACTCGGGAGGCAGAGGCAGGCGGATCTCTGTGAGTTCGAGACCAGCCTGGTCTACAAGAGCTAGTTCCATCCCAGCACTCCGGAGGCAGAGGCAGGCGGATCTCTGTGAGTTCGAGACCAGCCTGGTCTACAAGAGCTAGTTCCATCCCAGCACTCAGGAGGCAGAGGCAGGTGGATCTCTGTGAGTTCGAGACCAGCCTGGTCTACAAGAGCTAGTTCCATCCCAGCACTCAGGAGGCAGAGGCAGGCGGATCTCTGTGAGTTCGAGACCAGCCTGGTCTACAAGAGCTAGTTCCAGGACAGGCTCCAAAGCCACAGAGAAACCCTGTCTCAAACAAACAAACAAACAAAAAAAGGAGTCAATTGGGGTCTCAGTTCCAGAGGGTAAGGCCATGAGCATCATGGTGGGGAGCATGGCAGCAGGCAGGCAGGCAGGGTGCTAGAGCAGTAGCTGAGAGTTCACGTCGAGATCCACTAGCAGGAGGCAGTGGGAGAACTAACTGGGGATGGCGAGGGCTTTTGTTACAGCTCTTTAGAACTCTTTCTACTCATGAGTTTCCCTGAACCAAAAAGAGTTGATTTATAGACTGCCAGGGAGAAAAACATCATAATTAAAGCTGAAATAACTCTGCATATGTAAGTAGTTATAAAATATAACAGTTGACGGAATATGTATTTCACATTGTATGCAATCATTTCCCAAGTTATATAAGAAATAGCAGCCCTTAACTGGGACAAAATTTAAACTCCAATCTTTTTATATGATTATTGTCATAAGTTGTATAAGGGCTCTATTATGTAGCCACACCCCAGACCTAAACTTCCTTTACTTTTCAATATTTTGGTTCAGCGTCCCTTAGTTCATGGTTTGGGCAGATTCTGGTATATACTGCAAAAACAAAACAAACAAAAAAAATTACTAACTATGGTTCCTTGAATTCCATTATACCAATACAGAATGACTATCCATGTCCCCAACACAGCCCAGCTTTACACTGTGTACTTAGCACTTGTGAGTCCCTGAGTTCCATCCCCAAACACATACACATGTAAATAAACAAAATCCCTATGTCCCCCAAGATGATGGTACATGGAGGGAGGGATATGGATAGTCCTCATGCTGGGATCAATGTCTGCCAAATAGACAGGAAGGGTGGGAGACCCTCTGTTGGTCATGTGCAGACTCAGCAAGGTTACCTCTGCAAACCAAAAGTCAGCCTCCACCAAGCCCGAACTAGGCTGACACACTGACATTGAACTTCTGGACTCTGGAATATGGGAAATTCAGGTTTGCTGCCTAAGATTCCTAGGCCAGGGAGTTCCAGTACAATAACAGAAGATGGCCAGGGTAGAAATCCTGCTGACATTTTGTTTATTAGCAAGCATCAATTATAAAAAGCAATTTAAAAAAAGTGAATTTAAAGAAAAGGGCTCATGGCCAGGCAGTGGTGATACATGCCTTCAATTTAGAGGTAGAAGCAGGTGGATCTCTGTGAGTTTGAGGCCAACCTGGTTTACAGAGCAAGCTCTAGCTAGGACAGGCCCCAAAGCTACACAGAGAAACCCTGTCTTGAAAAAAGAAAGAAAGAAAGAAAGAAAGAAAGAAAGAAAGAAAGAAAGAAAGAAAGAAAGAAAGAAAGAGGGAGGGAGAGGGGAGGGAAGGAAGGAAGGAAGGAAGGAAGGAAGGAAGGAAGGAAGGAAGGAAGGAAGGAAGGAAGGAAGGAAGGAAAAGGCTGACCAGCAGACGGGTTTCTAAGAACAAAGTAAAAGTCTAGGTCTCACTGGGCAGCTTTCTTCTACCCTCTTGGAGAGGAATATTTGACAAAACTGACTCACCTGTCTCTCCCATGTCTTCTTGTCTACTATCCCCAAAATCATGGTCAGAGAGTTTCTTAGAGCATTTGTGCAGTCTTAGCATATAAACCGTGTTGTCTCAGGACAGGCACTAGCTCAGATTTCCTTCAAAGCAGGGACTGCTCGCTGGTGTCTTCCGGTCTTTTCCTTGCCCTTCTCCTTACCAACCTTCATTTCCCACCCCGATCCTGCTGTGAGTGGCCTCTCTGCTCACAAGGCCACTGCTTCTCCTGGGAAGCAGACATGAGAGGGCAGGTAGACCAGGCACATGCCTGAGAGGTACTCAGCCCCCCCCCCAGGTCCAGTACTTGGCCCCACCCCCACCTACCCCAGTACTCAGACCCCACCCCCACCTACCCCAGTACTTGGCCCCATGCCCACCTACCCCAGTACTCAGGTCCCTCCTACTCCCAGTATTCAGTACCCCCCCTCAGTAAATTTTGGCACCCCCGGGAGGAAATGGGTCACTTTAAGTACCTATTCAATTCAATACACACCTATTTTTTTTTCATTATACTGGGTTATTTTAAGTTTATAGATTCTGTCCTCAATTCCTATGCCAGGTTGCTAGGCACCATTTCTAAACACGTAAGACCAAATTACAGCATGCAGCTTCCTGCAACAATATGGGATCATAACTGCACCTCACACAGTACAGCGGTTACAATAAGGCAGCTAACTGTTTTCATTTTCCCTAGGAATTAATCTAAAATTGTTCCAATTCTCATAGATGGCTTTCCTTTCACATGCTAATGACATGCTTTCACTCAACCCATAAGAGGCCTGGCACAGTTGATTGTCCAGTTAGCTTTATTGTTTCCCATGATGAGTATTTAATATTTGTGTGAGACAGTTATGAACAGTAGGAAATCAAGGGAAACATTACAATTTCCCCCATAAACTAACATTTTTTCAAAGTTCAGGGGACTGGACCATTCCATTTCTCATATAACTGTGGAGTCAGTGAAAAGTAGATATTCTTTGTCTATTGGCCAAAATATGAAATTGTCACCCATCAGGCAAATGGATTGAGAAAAGGAGAAAATAGTGACGAGGTCCACACGTGAGCGCTCAGAAAAGAAGGAAATGGCAGTGAGTATAACCTCTCTGTCTTCAGGTCAACACGTGAGCGCTCAGCAGAATTCCTCCAGGGAAAACTCCTCTTGTGGCTCTCTTCTTCGGAGGGCATTAAAGAAAGAGAGAGTCTGAGAGAGAATCCAGAGGAGCCTGCAGAAGATGGGCAGGCAGCCACACTGCAAGCCAGGGAGCACCACATGAGAATAGACCGCTCCTGCTGTCAGCGCCACAAACAGGAGAAATTATACTCCACACGGACGGCAGGCACCAAATGTCCACTTTCGAACCCACACTACAGAGGACAGCAAACGCAACGACTTTGGGAAGTCACTGCTGGCCTCCTCACAGCCTGAACTCTCAGAGCACTAGAGAGAGAGCTCAGCAAGTAGAAGTTCTTTACACAGGCGTGGGGAGCTGAGCTTGAGCCTCGGAACTCATGAGAAAGGCCAGGCGTGGTGCCATGCACGGAAGTCCCAGTAACCGAGTATGGAGACCCAAGATCCATGGAGTTGATGGGCCAGTCAGCCCAGCCGAATCCGTGCTCTATGGACCGCTAGTGAGAGAGCCTGTCTCAACAAAACAAAGAGATGATGGCCTAAGAACAACATTCGCTGCTCTGGAAACCAAAAACCGGACTCAGGATGTGGCCGCTCTGCCACCCACCGGAGAGCACTTGCGGCCACTTACTAGTGACATGCTACATCACAGCAGAGGAAGGCTGATGTATGGTCTGCAATGTTTATTTTAAGATACCTTAAATGGATGTGTCTTACTGCCCAAGGTGAAAAGTAAAAAGTAAGACCATTCATTCTCAGCACTTGCTGGGTGGATTGTGATCTCAAATTCAGTCTGGGCTATCCAACAAACACAGCGAACTGAAACAAACAAATAAATAACATATAAACAAAACAGAGGCCAGAAGAACGGGAGGGGAGGGGGGAGGCAGGGGATGGACAGCAGGAGTGGAAATATTATCACGAGGATGGCATGATGCCGCGCAAGCAGGGGCCCCTCACTCGGACCACCCTACAAGTCAAAGCCTGCTTTGTTCTGAATGGGTCTCTCTTGCTCCGGATTAGACTGCTGCTTACCTCTGCCTAAGCACACTGGTTATTCAAGGATTGTCTGCCTGGAGAACCTCTCTCAACCCCTTTGTGGCTGAAGGCAGAGATGTGTCATTGCAACTCCTATTCTAGGAACAGCGGGGCGTCACAGAACAGGCCACTTCTGCAAACGAAGTAATTCCTAAGTGATGGAGAGGATGAGCCTAGAACGGATGCAGCCATCTCCTGTCCCCTCAAGCAGAAGTGCTTTTTCAGGCCATCTTAAATAATCAGAAAGAAGATAGTGTTTAACCAGACCACACCATCTATCTGTAGGACTGTTTAATAGTACATACCGTTTACCTTAATTTTTCCTTTATTTTTACCAAACCAAAAGTTCATGTGAGTTCTCCAAAGATAACCTGGGGTTATCCTTTCTTTCTCGATGTGTTGATTAAATGTCTTCCCAGTGTTTCCTCTCTACCATCCCTTTAGTTGATGGATTGGGACCAGTGGCCAAGCCTTGCCACTCAAAACCTGCTTGAGCTGCGGGTTTTGCCCTAAGACTTTGAGCAACAATCCAAAAGAGGGTGTGATAACAATTCCCCCCTCTTCAAAGGTTGAGGAAATCTATTTTTCCAAAATATAAAGAACTAGTTTAAAAAGAAAGTGTATGACTCTCTACAAATAGAGGTTACACAAGCCAAGCTTCCATCTGCACAGAGAATATTTACTTAAAAGGAAGCACAGTTTGTAACACAGAAAACAAAAAAGAAAAGTGCCATATAACTACTTAGTCTCCACTTTCAGCACTTGTGTGAGCCGCAGAATCCCTTCTCTGGACCCTATCAGCAGGAGGAGTGCAGTAACAGGAGCAGGTAGACCAAACCACTTCAAAGCTAGCTTGATCTTCAGGTCAAGTTTAGGTAAGAGATATCACACTGCAGTTGGGGTGATTGCTACTATCTGATTTGACTTAATTTATGGCGAGCTGAGGAACATGGATCCTCTCCAATGAGAGGCAAATGATATCTCGTCATAATAGATATTTGGCTTGTCCTGAAATGTTTTCTTTATCTGTGAAAACACATTAAATGTTCACCCGTTGAGTATAATGAGTTCCAAGTACGTGCAAACAGAATCAAAAGCATTAGCTGTGTATGAGCGGATTCCCGCGGCTTATCACAGCTGGGAGAAATGATCTGTGGGACGAGTCTAATTCTCCACGCGATTGTCTCAGCACCTATTATCTTCTCCTGACCAACTATAACAAAAAGCTTCCTTAACCTTTGGAAAATCTGAATTTCCCACTTCCCAGTTGGAATGGAGGTGTGTCCAGCCCCTCCCTTGACTCATACTGAAAGGGTGTCTAAAGTGGGAAATGAAATGAACCCCTTCGCCTGAAGGTGCTTATGACAGCAACAGAAAAGAAACCAAAGGAAAGGCTAAAGTTAAAACGGGGGACAGGAAGATCATCACCCTTCAGTTGGGTCACCGCTGCAGCTCAGACATGGTTTCAGTGGGCCCCTCCACTCCAAGGGCACAATGTAGGATAAGTTTGGTTCACAATACCAATGTCTTAACAGAGGGAGCAACAACATGGCGCAGCAGGTTAAAGCACCTGATGCCATGCTGAAGGACGTGAGTTTGACCCCAGGACCTCACATGATGGAAGGAGAAAAGTGACTCCCACTAACTGTCCTTCAATCTCTCTTCACACACACACACACACACACACACACACACACACACACACACACACACACTGTGGCATTTGCACACAGATTAATAACTGTAAAAATAATTTAATGCGATAAGGTGGTTCTCATGGACTCTGAGTTAATTCTCCACAGAGTGAATCCTAAGAGTTAACCAGAACCATGAGTCACTTCCTGGCTTCCCGGAGAGATAGATGTGTGATCTCTGCAGGTTAAACCAATGGAATTCTTGCAATTGGTCTTTCTGATTCTAAACCTGAGAACTAACTGAATCTTCTTTCTTCATAAGGTAGACTAAAGTTTGGAGAACGATCATACAGCCTCATGAGGGAGAAATCTGGTCTTGTGTTTTTTTTCTGATTGACTCTATTTCCCAAGCCAAGTTTATTTTCTTCTAAGGGATTAAAACAAGAGTGGAGGTTGAGATTCTACAACCCAAATGGCACAGTGTGCAACCAAGACGATTCTGTCATCATCTTTCGGAGAGTAGAGAAGTTACAGGCCAGCACTGAGACTGGGGCACTCCCACTATGGTCATGAGTCTGACAGTCATCAGGGAGATGTGGGTACAATAGAGACATAGGCAGTTTACTATGAATAAAGGCACTCCCCAGATGGAGGTAGGCCAGTGAGCGGTGGGGGGAGGCAGGGGAGTGGGGACATGGCGGCAAACACTAGTCCTTTATAGGCTCTTTAAGTAGCACCACCTTCTCCAGCCTTTGGATATTGGCAGTGTTCTGCGGCATGCTCTTTTTGTTACATGTAGCCCAGGTTGGGCAGTGTCCAGTCAATCGTTTCTATCATACTTTCATACAAATGCCCCACCCCTTATATTCCTAGGAGGAGCGTCTTGTGGGGCAGGAGAGTCATGGCAGCTCCATCACTCACTCTCCCTGAAAACAAAGACCCCCACATTGTGCCCCGCCCCAGAGGAAAATTCTGCAGCTTCCCCAAGGCACTGGGCATGAAGAGGCAGGCTGACTTCGGTCAGCAGACAGTGTGTACCTATTTCTCCTCACGAACGGCCCTGTCACCTTGCAGAAGACACCTGAGCTCCCGCCTGATTTCAGCCTGGCAGTGGCTCCAAGAGTTCAGCAATGGGGCCTCATGGCTCCTCTTCCTACATCAGAGCACAAGGCTCAGCACTGGTTGAATACTTGCTATTCGTGACCCACCCACTGCCAGCCCTAAGCCTACAGGCCATGATGGCTTAGCCCTGACTCAGAATTACTTTCCATATATGTCACTTGCAGCACCCTGCATTGCACTGTGTGAAGTCGTGCTCTGGGGGCACCACTGAACCCTCAACAGCTCTCGGTTACACCCGTCATCTCTTGTAGTGACATTTCATTTAGATTTTAATAAATAAGCTTGCCTGAACATCACAGTAAAACAGCCCCACTGTTCAGCCTTACACACCAGGCAGTGGTGAGACACACCTTTAATCCCAGTAGCCACACTTCCTTGTTGTAGAAACCTGGTGGCACATGCCTTTAATCCCAGTGGCACTCACCTTTAATCCCAGCCCTAGAGAGGATTATAAAATGGGAGGAGACAGCTCTCTCACACAGTCCCAGACTGAGGTAGGGGTAAGAGCCAGGGGCTGTCTGTTTTGCTTTTCTGACCTTCAGGTTGAACCCCAATATCTGTCTCTGGGTTTTTATTAATCGTGCTACAATCTCTTATCTTTCTGAATTCACACTCATCAATCAGGGACTAGATTGTAACTGTGTTGCTCTTTCCATGCTTGTACAAGTTCTGGGGGAAATATCACAGTCATAAGTTCCCCAACTTCGACAGAGTTAGCCAATCAGCCATAGTGATAGGCTCTGCCCTTTCCTGTGCCCCAAAGTTCCGTCCTGTAAAGCTCTCTCCATAGGACCTTTCCCTTCGCTTGGCCATCCAAAATCCCATTCTGTCAGCAAGTCCAGGCCAGTGGTATTCTGACTGCTTCAAGACCATCCCAGGTGCCACAGACCTATTGGGGATGATTCCCAACACATTCTATCAGACACGCCACGTCTAATACGCCCTTTCCAGCAATTATGACTGATTACACAGCCTG
Source organism: Dicrostonyx torquatus (assembly GCA_028555095.1). Taxonomy (NCBI): domain Eukaryota; kingdom Metazoa; phylum Chordata; class Mammalia; order Rodentia; family Cricetidae; genus Dicrostonyx; species Dicrostonyx torquatus. Next base: position 706,586 of record JAQHUG010000279.1, on the reverse strand, counting down.
GGATAAATAGGGGAAGGTTCCCATACTTGCTTCTTCATCCCCTCAAGCATACTTGCTTGGCAGATAGACACTATTATTTCTAAGCCCACTATTTTGCTTAGACTCCTCTTCTAAAGTTAGGAGTTTCAAAGAGAAGATTTGCAGCGATTCCCTATATACAAGTGAATATACTCCAATGCCAGGAGTCAGATATTCAGATTACATGACCTGGCAGAAAGCTGGACCCACAAAGTCAAAGAAGCTTCCCTTCCAAAGGGAAGCTGTGATTCTACTCCACCCAGAACAGCATCCTGGGGAGGACAGAGAAGGGAGCTTTCCAGGATCGCTGTCTTTAAATTAAAATTATGAAAGCCTGTAACAACCCAAAGGTAATAAAACCAGATGATGAAGAAGAAAACATTTGGTTGTTTTTGACTTAATAAATGTGATTGTGTTGGTCAGTTTTCCAGAGCTGTCACAAAATAACTGATATGAGTCAACTTTAAAAGATGCAAGGTACATTGGGCTCATGGCTTTTGCAGTTTGGGTCCATGGTTAGTCAGCTCTGCTGTCAATGGTCAGGGAGAACCTCATGTAGGGAAACAGATGGTTGATGGAGGACAAAGACTCAGCTCTTGGTGACAGCAAAGTAAGAGAAGAGAAAGAGGCTAGAGCCCCAACATCCCCTTGGAAGGCATTGCCTAATTCTTAACTTCCTCTCCCTAGAGAACCTTATGTTCATCCTATTGACTTTTGGGACCATTCATGATCTGAACTGTAGCAGTGGTTCTGGACATAACATTGAGGAAGAAGAGAGAAAGGTCTTAGTCATAGTTCAGCAGAGTGGATAAGGGCTTCCCAGAACTGGCCTGTCTGCCATTCGTGACTCAGAGTTTAGGTCATGGCCAGAACCTGTGCACCTTCTCTGCTGGGAGGAAATGTCATACTGAATATTTCCTAGAGAAACAGCTTGGAAGTGCTTTGTCTCTTGAATGGAAGAGGAGACTCACTGAGCAATGAATAGCCGGGTCACGGGATACACAGAACACACTGGAGCCCTCCTAATGCACGCGTGAGAGTTTATTAGGTGTGTGGAGACATGGGAATGATTGAAACGGCCACTTCCAACCTTTTTTCCATCTTAAATGTGTGAATAATGGAATAGTTTTACACCATGAATCATTTCATGTGGTAACGATTAGCTAGAGCAGTGAAGGGCCTTGCAATGAGAGTCCCTTCAAGCTACCCCACTCACGTTCAGGCTGGGAAACTGAGGAACAGAGGAGACGTGGACTGATGTCACCTCGGATATTTTTAAAGATTATTCATTTTTCATTAGTTGTTTATTTAGTTGCATTTTATGTACTAGGGTTTTATCTGCATATACACCTGCATGCCTGAAGAAGGCATCAGATTTCATTACACATGGATATAATCCACCATGGAGCTGCTAGGAATTAATTTCAGGCCCTCTGGAAGAGCAGCCAGTGCTCTTAAGTACTGAGTCATCTCTTCAGCCCCTTTCATCTTGGCTTTTATTATGGTAGCTCAGTAATATTCCATTGCTTGAGCAGTGTGGTGAATATTCACTTATTGGGTAGACTTTCGAGTCAGGAAAAACCCTACATTGTTGATATGATCCAATGACCTTTTCCCAAGAAGCACCTAAGGATGCCTTATAGTCCTGAGAACCTTAGCGATCCTGAGAAAATGATTCTGCTTAGAGGAAATAAAACTCAAGTTATCATCTAAAGGCATGGCCAAAACATGATTCTTTTTTCCTTTGCTGTACTTCTCTAAGCATGGGCAAACATGGACAATAGTCATGTTTGCATTTTTAGCAGCAGTGTGGCGGGGCTTCCTTGGACATAACCACAAGATGCCAAAAAATCTTCCCAAGGTCTATGCACTCCGAGCACAATTAACTGTCCCCAGCCTTGTGCCTGGCTTCTTCTAGCTCAAGCTACCTTGGGAAGAATTGCAGCAATAGTGAGGTAGATTCGAAGTATTATGAAATATACAATCCTAGATATTCTGGAATTCTTTCTAAAAGTCATTATTCTAAATATAGAAAAGATTGCATGTGAAGAATGCTTCGTAACCTGGAAAGGAGAGCAAAGCACATCAGAAGAGACCGATGGCTCCCTGGAGCAGACACTCACTGGAGTCAGATACTCACTGGAGCAGGCCTTCCCTGGAGCAGCCCCTCCCTGGAGCAGACACTCACTGGAGTCAGACACTCACTAGAGCAGGCCTTCCCTGGAGCAGCCCCTCCCTGGAGTCAGACACTCCCTAGAGTCAGACACTCACTGGAGCAGGTCCTCCCTGGAGGAGACACTCACTGGAGTCAGACACTCACTGGAGCAGGCCTTCCATGGAGAAGCCCCTCCCTGGAGCAGACACTCACTAGAGTCAGCCCCTCCCTGGAGCAGGCCCTCTCTGGAGAAGACACTCCCTGAAGCAGACACTCCCTGGAGTCAGCTGAACCTCCTGAGAGGAGATGAGGGGGATGCACAGGCTAATCCTTTCACAGCCTGCATACTCTGTGGTGCCCACCTTGGCATGTGGCCAGCCTAACAGGAGTCACATTACTTAAAACAAACAAACAAACAGCAAAACAATTGGCTTTCCATTTCCCAGATGTTTTCAGATGCAAATAATTCCTCAGTTAGTAATGAGGTTACTAGGTAGCAATTGTCAATGATTTTTTTTTAATTCACAATATTAAAAGTAGTTATTACATTGTAGGATGGTGAATACTATTTAATTTTCTGAGAACTTTATATATAAGTACTGTATTTATATCATTTCAATCCCTCCATCTCCCCATCCTAGCTCCTTCCATGTCCCTCTCAACCCCTTTCTAACGCTTGACATTTTCTTCTATAACTATTATATTATAATGATACACATACACAACTTACTAAGTTGATCTAGTGTTGCTCATGTGTCCATATGTCTCGAGCTGGCCACTTAGGATTGAATAGTCTCCCAGCAGCTCATCCCTAGAGAGAACTGAGTCTCCTCTCTGCAGCTCTGACTTCCTATAGCTCTTCAGATGGGCCTCGTGAAAAGTCTCCCATCCCCATGGGCATGCCAGCTGGTGCTTTCAGGATGTGGTTATTCTTCAGGCAACCACATACTGAAATTCCATGGATGTAGCATCCCAGTTATTCCAGAAGACCCTATCTCACTACAGGCACCCTGCTCCTCTGACTCTTACAGTCTTTCCTCCCCTTCTTCCACAATGACCCTTGAACAGTAGGTGTTAGGGGTTGCATTGTAAATACACCACTTATGGTGCAATTGTGGATATAAGAATAAGTATTTTGAATACAATTAGACAATATATTGTATTAGGAAAACTGCAGGGGTAGACTTTTCCTGCCACAAGCACTTAGTTAGACTAAAGTACCAGGCATAACTTCCCCTACTGAGTGGGCTTTAATTTCATTCAGATAGATGTTGGTCATTGTCTTAGTTCCTTTTCTATGGTTGTGATGAGACACCATGGCCAAAGCAACTTATGAAAGGAAGCATTGAGTTGGGGGTGTACAGTTCCGGAGGGTTAGAATCCATGACCATCATGGCAGGGAGTATGGCAGCAGGCAGTCAGGTCTGATGCTCGATCCATCATTGTGAGCTTACATCCTGCATCACAAACAGGAGGGAGTGAGAAAACTCATTGAGAATAATGGGGGCTTTTGAAACCTCAAAGCTCATATCTAGTGTCACACCTCCACCAATAAGATCACTCCTCCTAATCCTTCCCAAAGAGTTCCACACAGAGGACCAAGCACCCAAATACATAATCCTATGGAAGTCATTCTCATTCAAAACGCCACATTCTATTCCCTGGCTCCCATACGCATGCTGCCATATCACAATGCAAGATACATTTAGTCCAACTTCAGAAGTCCCAAATCTCTTCTGAGATTCAAGGCAATCTCTTAATTATAAACTCCTATAAAATCAAAACCCAATTCCATACTTCTAACATATAGTGGCACAGAATATACATTACCATTCCAGAAGGGAATAACAGAGGAAGGGTGAGGAAATATTGAACCTGAGTAAGACTGAAAAACCCAGCATGGAAAACTCCAAATTTGTAGCTCTGTCCAATGTTATAATGCTTAAATGTCTCAGTTCCTCCAGCTTTGATGACTAAAGCACACTTCTCTCTCTTGGGTTGGTTCTACTTCCTGTATGTAGCTCTCCTCAGCAGATATGCTGTTGTAATTAGGGGAGAGAGGTGTGCGGGTTGTGTTCCTCAGCTGCCTGGCTCCCAAGCCCCCAGCCGCTGGCCCGCTCAGCTACTGGTTGCTTGCACCCGAAATAACCACATGAGGACGGTATTCATTTAAACTCTGCCTGGCTTATTATCACTAGCCTTTTCCCGGCTAGCCCTCACCTCATAAACTAACCCATTATAAAAGTCTGTATGTCACCACAAGGTGGGTGACTTACCGGACAGAACTTCCTTCTGCTACGGGGGCCTCATGGCGACTGGCTCACTTCCTTTCTTCTCCTCCCAGAACTTCCGTTCTGTCTACTCCACCCACCTAAGGGCTGACCTTAGGTGGCTATCCTATAAGCCAGGCAGCTCTTTATTCAACCAATAAGAGTAATACAAAATACAGGAGAACACTCCCACATCAATATGCCAAGACTCAGGCTTCTCCAACATCTTGGGCTCTCCAACACAAGCCAGGATACATTTTCACAGCTTCATGAAATGGCTTCTCTGGGACTTCATGCAGGGACTTCCCTGTTCCCTCTCTGGCCTCAGTGGCTTTCCTTAACCACAGAGAAAGATTCCATAGTCCCTTTACTCTTGTACAGTTTGACTCTAGGGCCAGAACCACATGGCCAAAGTTGCCAAATCCAGCTGCTGACTTGGGATAGAGACTGGGACCCTGTTGGTACTGCATGTGCATAAGCTTTGATGTGCTGATGTGTTCCTTTGTTCCACAAGCTTTCCTTTCTCCAAGTTGGATGTTTAGCTAGATGGGGGTCTTAAGCTGAGTGTGTCACTCTCTTTATTCCATTCACCATTAAGGCTCTCCTTTTCTCTTTCCCCACACACCATGGCTCCAACATTAAGCTTCCTGGTATTCTTTGTCTCCTTACACTGTACATTGTTTTATTTCTTTAGCCCTTTTGCTCAGTTTCATCACAGACCTGCACAAGAAAGATCACTAATAGCCATGTAACACAGTGGATATTAGCTTGTCTTGAAACTTCCTCAGCCAGTGAATTTAGTCCAAAACTCTTCCATAGTCCAAGGGCATAAAACAGCTATATTCTTTGCAAAAAACTTCACCAGAATGGTCTCTAGTTCAGCTGTTGTCAGTGTTCCTCTTTGAAAGCTCTTGAGCTGTCCCTCCATCTAGCCCACATTGCTCTCAACATCATCCCAGAGTGGATGACTAAACCTCACTTAAAGCCATTTAACCAACCAACTTGTCCAAAGTCTTCTACATTCCTTCAAAAACCAGGATGGCCAGGTCTGTAACAATGATACGCCACTTCTGGTACCAATTTTTGGTTTAGTTACTTTTCTTTGGCTTTGAAGAGTCATTATGACAAAGACAACTCTTCTAAAAGAAATCATTTGATTGGTAGCTTACAGGCACACAGGCATTTTCCTGGAACAGTGGCTGAGAGTTTATGTACTAATCCACAAATGGAAGGGAGGGAGAGAGAGAAAACAAACTAACTGAGAATTGCATGGGCTTTTGAAACCTCAAAGTCCACCCCTAGTAACATACCTCCTCCAATAAGGTCACACCCCCTATTTCTTCCAAACAGTTCCACAAAGCATTAAAATATATGAACCTATGGCACCATTCTCATTCAAATACCACAATTGTCACAAGATGGAGGTGTCATTGCTGTATAATTGAGGATGTCTTTCCAGGCTGAGTATTGTTTTGTTTCACAGGCGGTTAAGCTGGGTAGGACTATTAATTGCTTTTCTCTCGTGGCCACTTGCATAAATCCTTCGATGTTATGAGAACTAGTCCTCAGGCAGGAGGCTTTCAAGTCAGCTCCAGCTTCATTATAAGTCTGACATGCAAGTCTTCATCAACTGGATCTTATCATCATGTCTGTGAGGTAACCAAGGGAACAGCTTATCTCGTAAGGAAAATCTTAGACCCACCCCTCCACTCCTGATCAACAACTCAGAGAGGTTCCAGGCCTGGCACTGAAGTTTGTGCCATTCCATGGCTCTTGGGTAGGGGCATTAGCACCCTGTGCACACATTTTTTTTCCAATTTAACTATTAGTAATGCATTTTTATTAATTTTATAAGCAAAAAGCTTTTAATATAACTTTTCTCAGATTTACACAGAATATCCAAAACATTTTCATTGTTCATAAGAGAATTTTATTAAGTGGCCTCTATATAGTTATATATATA
>JAQHUG010000279.1:690427-696772 GCA_028555095.1 Dicrostonyx torquatus | reverse complement strand
TGCTTAATTACAGAATGCTAAAAGGAGGACTGATTCAATTGATACATTTCTGAAAAAAGAATTCTTTGAGACAAGGTCTCACTACGTAGTTCTGGCTAGCTTAGAAACCCTAACACAGAGCAGGCTAGCCTCAGTGTCAGGGAGATCCACCTGCCTCTGCCTAATGAGTGGTGGGATGAAAGGCAGGCTGTGCCTGGCTTCGGAAAATCTATTTTAAAAAATATTAATCATGGGACGGGTTTTGTAAACAATGCAATGATGGAATAGGCAAAAAGTGCTTCCTCCTATTCTGTCCTTTCCTGGCTCACTTTGCAAGGCTACATCACTGTCAAGGCTACATCACTGTCAAGGCTACATCACTGTCAAGGCTACATCACTGTCAAGGCTACATCACTGTCAAGGCTATGTCACAAAATTTAAGGCTACGTCACGAAATCTAAGGCTGCGTCACAGAATCTAAGGCTACATCACAGAATCTAAGTGATAAAAAAAGGTGATGATCAGGGAGAAGAAGAAGGCTTTAACCTATCATGCCTTAGATGCCAGGACAGAAAAGATCCTCCCACAGTCCTACTGAGCACTGAGCTTCCAAGTCCAGGACATTTCCCAGTCTCAGAGACCCTGGCCTTGGCTCTCATCCTCCTCCCTCTGCTGCGCTGGGGTCTATGTGCTGTCCACCCTCCGCTCCACCTCTCAGTAGACATTGGGGAAAAAGGGTGAACAACCTTGGCACATAGGAGGGGCCTCTCTGAGACTTGGCCCACGTCAGGCTTCTAGGACATGCCCAAAGACAGCCCCAGGAGAAAACCGTCAGGCAGGCCCTTCTCCTGACACAAGACTATCCATTCTGCAGAAGGGCTGGCTTTTCTCACGTTCCTGCTATCAGTGTGCCCTGGCTGTCCTCCAGAGGCCAGGGTTGAAGGCTCGTCTTCAGCCTATAGTGCTATCACGAGGTAATGCCTACAGAGAAGATGCTATATCATTGGGGTGCCCTTGAAGGAGACACTGAGAACAAAGACCCTTGCCTCCATCTCTCTTTCCTTTCCCAGTCACTAAGAGAGGAACAGCATCCCTTCCCCACTTCCCCTGATCCTGGTGTGCTACCTTAACCCAGGCTCCATAGCAACGGGGCCCTGGCTAGTGGACAGACACTCCAAACCATAAGCCTAAACCAATCTCTCCATTTCAGGTCACTAGCACCCTCTCCAGATCAGTAAGTTCCTTTGTATAACACAGTGAAGTCTGAATCAGAATGAATGCAGCCTTATCGTGAGACTTGATATTTCCCTATTTCCATACTCTCAAGCCTCTGTATTACACCAGGAAGGTGATGAAACCCCGTCTCCCAATGTGTCTGTCCCCTTTACACCATAGCCTGAAGCATCCTGAAGGCCACCAGGTCAGCCAGGGGAAGCCTGGCATTTCTAGAATTGAGGTAAAGCCAGGAAGGACATGGAGGTATGGAGGTTGTGTGGAAGACAGGAATAGAGCAGGGCTTTTAGCATCCTGGTGTATACTGGTGGATGAGAAGACACCAGAGACACAGGCCTCTCAGTCATGAGAGTGTGGGTTTCTTGAAATGAACTGGTCTAAAAGAAGAAATCTGAAGAGTCAAAAGTGACATTGGCAGAACAGAAAAGTAACCTAGCACAGAATCTCATTTCTTGGAGAACTGGGGCCTGGCAGTTGACTTTCAGGAAGTTGTTCTGGATTCGTAGAGTGGTTTGGCTTGAGAAGACACTGAGGGACGAAGCAGGCTAAGGAGTCTTGCTGTCACAGATTTGCTGCTGAAAAGGTTGGGCAAGGGCTGTCCCTTGCAGTGCAGCTGGTACCCACCTTCTCTTCTTGGGTTCAGGTGATTCCACAGAGCGAACCAGGTTGGACGAGGTGGGGCTGGGGTAGCTGCCTCTGTGAGAGTCTCTGTCTCATTACAGAGACAGAGAGAGGCCTTGCTCATTACAAATCCTTACTTCTCTCTCAACATCTCTCTAATACTTGCCTTCCTCATCAGTGTATGGAGGACCCCGCGGTTTGTGTTATGCAATGTGCTGGCAAGGGGAGCCTGTATCTACATTCATCTGAAGTTTCGTAGAGCCTGTCATTTCCTCTTCACCTCATGACATCTGTAGCATGTCCAGCTCTTTCGCATCATCTGTAAAATGCTATGCCACCAGTCTGCCACATGAACATGGCAAGAAAACAGAAGTCTGTGTATAATCTCTTTGACACAGTACATGTTTGCCCCAGTGAGCACTCTAAGCCCACAGAGTCGCATGCTAATGGGACAGAAACCACCCATACATCCCTTCTGGAGCCAGTAAACACAGCTCAGGGAAAACACATGCTTAATCTGTATCACCTGTCCCCGTGGCAGGATGGAGGTATCATCAGCCCCTGGGAGGACTGGGATGAGGCTTGGCAGAATCCCCCTCTGGACTAGGGAAGTTTATGTCACTGCGGAGGACACTGAATGGACCTAAGTGACCCATCATTCTGACACGAGTGACTCTGAGCACTCCGTGAATCAGGCCTGATATGAGGCGATGCTTTCTCTCCCAGAGGCTTTGGAAATGTGTTCAGAGTTCCGGCAGGATGCAAGCAGGAGGCTGGGTGTGTGCGTGACAGCTCGGCAGCATGGGATCATGAAATGTGCAGGAAAGGGTAGAGCAGAGGAGCAAGGAAGCCAGCGAAGTCCCACCATGTAGAAAGATGCGGCTGCAGGGAAGGGCCAGGGCGACAGCTGGTAAGAACAGGGTGCAGTGGAGAGGGACCCACCATTCTCTAGCTTTGCAGTATATGTATGAGGCTTGGTCTTCTTGAAGGACTGCACAGGCACACAACAAGGAGAGGGGGTAAACTCAGAAATTCTAAGTCTTTTTCCGCCTACAACTTTACCTGGCCATCCTCCGACATGGGTGAGGTACGTGTTCTTCACACAGTGGACTCTACGGGGCTTTGGCAAACTTCCCACAGCCTGCTTGTGAGCTCAGCAAAGTTAGAGCTAGCAGCCCGCAGTGAATGGAAGTGAGAAGGGGTAGCCCAATTCCCGTGAGACACCGGGTATCAGGGTTCCCATGGCATCCTGCCAGGGGCTGGTGCCTTACATCACAACTTCAGGACCCTTGACTTCTCCCTGCAAAGAGTTTTCAAAATGCCAGATCTCAAGCAGATGTGAGGGATCCGACAGAATGGGAATTTGCTAAAACACTCCAGGATAGAAGAGAGCAAAGAAGTGCAAGTCTCAAATCAACATCTGCTGACCTGCCAGAGACAGTCCCAGTGCACATAAGGTTAGTGGAATCATTAGCACACATAGGGTTGACAGCATCCCACCCAACCCCTGGCTTGCCCAGTCACTGCCCATCCAATTTCCGCTGTTAGAGGAAACCTCAGAGAGTGCCCATTTTCTGCCCACAGGACAGAAACTGGATTCCAGGTGTTAGGTAGACCTGAGAGAATAAAATACCCCATCCTAAACATTTCCTGTGGCTTAAAAACAAATATTCAAAGACAAATAAACAACAAAAAAACTGCATCAAGCTGGGTGGTGGTTGCACACTCATTTAAACCCTGCACTCAGGAGTCAGAGGCAGGGGGATCTCAGTGAGCTTAAGGCCAACCTGGTCTACAAAACAAGTTCCAGGACTGACAGGAATGTTACACAGAGAAACACTGTCTCAGGGGGAAAAAAAAAACAAAAATAAAACAAACAAACAAAAAACTACAACAAGCTATGTCTATCTCTATTATTAAACAGCAAGGAAACATAGAAGCCTTCCTGTCTGGCCTCTCCTGCTGTAGCTAGGAGTCTTAGGACTTTTATTGCTGTGAAGACACACCATGGCGACAGCAACTTTTACAAAGAAAACACTGAATTGAGTGTGGCTCGCTTACAGTTTCAGAGCTCCAGTCTGTTATGATCATGAAGACCAGCATGGCAGCACGCAGGCTGATGGGTGTTGGAGCTGAGTCCTCCATCTTGCCTCTGAGGCAGCAGGAAGTCAACTGACTATCACACTGAGGGAAACTTGAGAAAAAGAGACCTCAGAGCCCACCCCGACGGTGACACACTTCCTCCGACAAGGCCATACCTCCTACCAGTACTACTCCTTTAGGGACCTTTCAAACCACCACAGTCCACTCCCTGGCCCCCAAAAGGTTATAGACATATCATAATGCAAAAAAAAAAAATGCATTCAGTCCAATTTCAAAAGTTCCCATAGTCTACAACAGTCTCAAACTTGTTTCAAAATCAAAACTCCAAAGTCTCTTCTGAGATGCCTGGCAATCTCTTAACTGTAATCACCATAAAAATCAATCAAAGAGCAGATCACATACTTTCAACATATAATGACACAGGATATACATAACCATTCCAAAACGTAGGGAAGGGAGCATAGTTAAAAAATACAAAGCAAGACTAAAACCAGCGGAGCAAACTCCAAACTCGACATCTCCACGTCTGATGTCAAAACAGCCTTCAAGTCCCCAACTCTGTTCAGCTTTGTTGACTGCAATGAACTTCTTTTCTTGGGCTGGTTCCACTCCCTGTTAGCAACTCTCCTCAACCAGTATCCCTTGACTCTGGCATCTCTAACATCTTAGGTATCTCCAAAGCAATCCAGGCTTCAGCTTCACAACTTCGTGGAATGCCTCTCTACGAGGCCTCCATCCAGAGACACCTTTGAGACATGCCTGGCCTCAGTGGTTTTGTTCAGTAACTACTTTTTACCATCCTTAACTCTAAATCCAGAACCATGTGGCTGAAGCTGCCAAGTTCTGGAGCGTACTGGGGCTGGAAAAAATGGTCCCCTTGTTTAATCACGTGCTGACCAGCTTTACTTCCCTTTACTGCCGCTGCTTGGCTGTCCTTGAACTTGATCTTTAGGCCAGGCTGGCCTCACATTCAGAGACCCACCAGCTTCTGCCTTCCCAGTGGCCTGCACCACCATACCCAGCTCCAAGCTTTCCTTTAATCCCTTTCTGTTAATCCCTTGGAAACTTAACTGGGAGGGATCTTGCCCTAAGGTCACCACACCCTTTATTCTGTTTTTAATCCATTTATCACCTTGGGCAAAGGATTTGGATCTGTTCCAGGTCCTGGTGCTCTTTTTCTCCTCAAATATTTTTCCTTGCTCAGCTTGCTTATCTTCATTATAGTTACCACTAATATCCACATGACAGAGTCTATGCTAGGCTATTTTGAAATGTCTTCTACTAAGGGAATTAATCTGAAACTTTTCCCTTCAGCCTCAGGCATACTCTTTAGACAAGGGCTAAGGAAACCACTTCCTTGACCAAAGTATCACAATGATTTCTAGACAACATACTAAAATTCTTCTCTGACAGCTCTTGAGCTAGCTTCTGACATTTGAAATTATTATCAGCACCATTGTCTTCCATGCTCCTACTAGTATGCCCCACCAAGCAGCGCTTACAGCTTTGTAAACCCAAAGTACCAAAGTCCTTATTACTCCAAATAAAAGCATGGTCAGGCCTATCACAGCAATACCCCATTCCTGGTACCAACTTTCGTCTTAATTCAGGTTTTTATTGCTACAAAGAGACACCATGACCACAGCAATTCTTATAAAGAAAACATTTAATTGAGGGTGGCTTAAGGTTTCAGAGGTTCGATCCATTATGATCATGAAGAGGAACATGGCAGCATGCAGGCTGATACGATGCTAGAGCTAAAAGTTTTCCATCTTGTAGACAACAGGAAGTCAACTGACTCATACTGTAGGAAGCTTGAGAAAAAGAGACCTCAACGACTGCCCCACAGTGGCACACTTCCTCCAACAAGGCCATACCTTCTACTAGTGCCACTCCCTGTGGGGGCCATTTCCTTTCAAACCACCACACAAAGAGGTTATCTAAGGAAGAAAACACTGGGAATCTACCAGATTGACAGGAATCTGTCAAGGGAGACTTTTGACTGCAGCAGCTGTTTTCTAGGAGGTTTCATCTGTATCCAAGACACAAGGTGCTGCAGACACCCACAACCCTAGATTCCCATCTCTATGAGCTCTGCAAACAGAACAGCCATCTTGCACTCCCTTGAGGCTAACACTACACTAAGTTCTGGATTTTCTCCTCGGATTTGCCTATTGTCAACTTCTTGCAGATTCAAACTATCAAATACTTAGAGAAAAGAATAAAGTTAAAATGGATACCTATAGTATCTTCAATTTCCTCAGCTCATTACAGACTGAGAGTCAAACATATACCTTAGCGTTACCAAAGTCTGATTTTAAGAACTAAGAGGACTGCTGTATTTTATCCACCACGTGGCCAGTGACAGACTTTATCTTGGAACAAATGGAACATGGAGATTCTACCTTG
>JAQHUG010000279.1:680427-685427 GCA_028555095.1 Dicrostonyx torquatus | reverse complement strand
GAATAAAATCACTTCCAGACAAAGAAAGCAGATTTCCCTCCATGGGTTACTGCTGAAGTTTAAAGGGAAGGAAACAAAAGCGAAGGTGGCTTGGAACTCCAGATAAAACGAAGAGCACGGGAGTTTGCAAGCGTTAAGGCACCACGCAGCCCCTATTCCACCTTCCAATGAGCTTCGCAAGTGAGAGTTGCTGTCTGAGTCTTAATACTATACCTGGCGTGATGCTTAATGCTCGGACAGAAAAGACCCGAGACAATGACATTCGAAGCGGAAGATGAGAGCTGTGGGGTGGACAGAAGTGCGGCTGGTACTATTTGTTCCACGTGGGAAAACAGGGAGAGCGGGAAGCCGCGATTCTTACAGAGACTGAGGCAAAAACCAACAAGACAATATTTTACAGCACCACAGAAAATTCGTATGGAACCATGAAAATGGGCAAGTAACCTGAGCGAAAACTAGTAAATATCCCTGGAAGATTGAGAGGCAGAAAAGAGACGTGCCGACACACAAGCAATCGCCTTAACTGTAAAAAGGGCAAAGCACCAAACAAGCATGCATTTCAGAGGTACTTACCCAACTCCTCCTCCTCCTTCTTTGCGAGAGGATCTCTATATAGCCCTTGCTGTCCTGGAATTCAGTATAGAGACCACACTGGCCTCAAACTCACTGAGTTGTCCTGCTTCTGCCTCTGAGTGATGAGATTCAGGTGGCCTAACTGTATACATTTTTTTCTTTTTTACAAGAAATTCACTTCGAAATAAACAACATATGCAGATCAAAATTAAGTATTTGGAAATGTGCCATGAAAATAAGGATTTTAGGAATGTAGTGGAGTTTCTATAGTATTCTCATTAAGCAGACCAGATGAAAGATTACTAGTGATACAACGGAAGATTAAATGACAGTCAGATACTCATTTCAGGAGAATAATAATCATCTCAAATAAACATGTTCCCAATAACAGAGCATGAAATGCATGACCCTGATCTATCAGGCTTGAAGTGGAAGTGTACAGGTCCACACTGGGACTGTGACCTCATAGGACCTGAGCCACTGGCACAACCGGTAGGTAGACATCCAAGGCCACAGACAAACTCAGTCCAACTGAGTTGGACCAACTCAGTTGTCCATGTAACTGAAGACTGGAGAAGCCACTCAAGCAGACTGTGTGTTCCCTCTCACACCCTGAAACAGCCGCAAGACACTAAGCAGCTGCATTGTAAAAGAAACATACAAAGTTTAAAGTAACTTGAAACAACCAAACTTGTTTTTTGACCACAATGAAACTAAAAGAGTTAAAGAAGACAGGCAATGGGGAAAAAACAATCTCCACCATCGGGAAATTAAAGTACTTCTGAATAAGCCAGCTGATGGTTTCCTTCAAATAAAATGCCTTATCATGGTGCTGGGCCCAGTGCCTGTGAAGGTCTCTTACCAGCCCTGAAAGGATGGCGGCTAACAAAACATGTTAAAGTGGAGACTGTGTAGCCAAAGGAGTGCAGGCAGACGACTGAACTAAATGCTCTATTTCAGCAGAGAGCAAAGGTCATACAGACCAGGTTCATCACCAAACTTGTAAGAGAAGGGCGACATGAAATCAAAGCAGGAAAACAGTTAAGTATCAGACAGAATTCAGTGAAACAAAGTAGCAAAAACAATAGGGAGAAAGGTAAAAATCACCAGTGGCTTTGCCTGGCCCTACAAATACAAGGGAAGAACCCAGTAAGCTTGACACGGAGAGGAGAAACTGATTCCTGACATTGGCACTAGAGCACTGATTCCTGACATCGGCACTAGAGCAGAGGCACCTATATCGACCATGCAGCATTAGGACAGGACCCCTCGTGGGTCCCATATCAGATAGCCTGCACATCAAATAGGTACATTACCATTCATAGCAGTAGTAAATGCAGGAGTAGTTACAGAGGAGCTACACAAGTAATGTTATGGTTGGGTGTTGACATCTGTCTGTGAAACCTGGGATTTGAGGACCTTAAGAAATGGGCCAGACTATAGTCTAACGCTGCAGACAACCTTTTTGGTTGTTTTTTGGGATTTTGTTTGTTTGTTTGCTTGCTTTTTTGAGATAGGGTTTCTCTGTAGCTTTGGAACCTGGAGCCTGTTCTGGAACTCGCTCTGTAGACCAGGCTGGCCTCAAACTCACAGAGATCCATCTGCCTCTGCCTCAAAAGTGGTGGAACTAAAGACGTGCACCACCACTAGGCTTCAGTGTCCTTCTAGACACAAGTGTAACAAATCAATGATTTGAGGAAGGTAGTTTGAGTTCGGAAAAACCTTATCAGACAGACATGTGAATAAACACCAGTGAGCACAAATACGCTAAATATGAACAGAGTAGCCCTTCCCCAGGACATTCTCAGGACAGACCAACGTAAACACAACTGTCTGGCATGTACTATAGATTATATTCAGGAGAGTTCAAAAGTAAGAGAAGGGCACATCCAGATTCAGGGTAAACTGAGGACAGCACCCAGCTCATCCTTTTACCACACTGGGTTCTAAAGCTATGATCTGACCTCCAACAAGAATCAACATGTTTTACAAATTAAATGCAAACATTTGTCACAGACGGCACAGAATCACATCTAAGAGCAAAGAACGCACTTGAGCTAACAGGCCCTCTGCAAATTTCCCCGGAGCCTCTCTCACTGTTCCCCAAGGCATGGTTCTTTCTACCGTGTTCCAACAGCTCGGGTCACCAGAACATGAACTGTATTAAAGGGATACATCAGTAGGAAGGCTGAGAACCACTGCACCAGGAGGACAGTAATAGAACTGGGAAAGTTTGAAACAAACTTGCCAATATGATTTGTCCCCTTAAATGGTCCCCACAGGCCATGTGCTAAAGTCTGGGTCACCAGTCTAGGAGCTATAGGCAGACAGTAGAACTTGTAAGATGTGGGACCTAGGGAAGGCATTTGTGTCACTGGGAGCATTCCTTCGGAGGAACTGTAGTGTCCCTGGGCCTCTCTCCTTTCTCTCTGTGCCTCTTGGCTGTGTGTGCAGCACCAGATGCTTTACCATGCTGTGTTCTCAACTACAGCCCGCCAAGCAGCAGAACCCACAACCACAGGCTGAAGCCTCTGAATCCATGAGCCAAATATCCTTTCTCTGATTCAATTGCCAATCGCAAGACACTTTTCTTTTCCACAGTAATGAAAAGCTGCCGAACACAGACAATTACAAAGAAATGGATCAATGTCTCAAAATCTAAAAACTGGCAAAAAAAAAAATTAACTTGTGTTAAATAGCTATCCTAAATATTCTAGTAACCATTAAAGAACTGGTTCTGTGAGAATCTCTCACCCGAGCTTCACTAGAGAATTTTACCAAGCAATATGTGAATGAGAATTCCTGGGGGGGAGGGGTACTGCACCTGGCACTGAGCCTTCGGCAAGGCTGATTAACTGGTGATTATAGAGAGCGATGAACAGCCACACAGAGAACATCTTCAAGAGGCCATTTCAGGGTAATAGGCATGCGCAGATACATAGAGAATGGATAGATTAGGCACACAGGAAACTCATCAGACTGCTACATCGAATGCTTAGTTTGCAGAGGATGGGAGAGGATAATGTAGAGTGGTGTGCGTGTGTGTGCGTGTGTGTGTGTGTGTGTGTGTGTGTGTGTGTGTGAGAGTGTGTGTGTGTGTGAGTGTGTCTCGTTTACGTAATATATCTTCCCATTCTGCAACCTTATTTTTCGACTGGGTGTATAGATTCACATGTTCTTTGGAAACTCAAGCATTTGTCTTTTAAATAAGCAAAGAGAAGATAATACATGCTCCAGTAATCAAATAAACCACACTTCAACAGTTTTTTGAGGTCCACAGCCATTTTGAATTACCTCCTTTCCCCCTTCAAAACAATACTTTAGTTAATTAAATTTGCAGTCTAGCAGAACAAATCCCAGTACTCTTACCCATGCTACCTGGCTTTCATGAGCACCTTCCTTCCTGGGTACACTCAGCAGGCATCGCCATTGCCCGGTCCCTCCTCCTCCCTGCTGTCATCTCAGGGCCAGGGGCTAAATGACAACAGCTATGCGAAACCTAATGTTTTTGTTTTGTTTCATATTTTTCTTCCTAGTGTGTTTAGGGCCCCAGGAGAACGAGGCAATGTTGTGTCCTAGCATCCGGAAATGATACCAGGACCGCATATGTATTAAAGAGAAAATGAAACATTTTTGGCATCTACTGAAAGCTCTTCCTGATCATTTTTTCTTTTTTTCTGATTGGCAGTAGGGAAAAGTTAAATTGCGGCTGTCACTGAAGAATACTGCGGAAAGTGGAGATGGCAAACTAAAGACTGCCACCACCCGACGCTCTTCCTGGAAACATGAGTGGATCATTCTTCACTGCGAGCAAAGAGTCACGGGGCAGTTGTACTGTTTGGCAGTTGTTTTGGCTGCGCCTACAGCTTAACTCTGCTCTAGGACAACAGTCTTTGCTATCAGACTGAGGTTTCGTTGTTTTCAGTAAAAACCTAGCTGCCTGGAGCTCTCTGGGCTAGCATCAGCTCACATAGCAAAGAGTGTCCAGCCATTGCCTGCATTCCCTCCCCGTCTCTGCATTTATCTTGCATTGTTCCCGTTACCTCCACATCCTAACTTCTGCCTTAAAGCAACTGCAGAAGAGTCTGCCGTCGTCCTCCATCATCAAGGAAAGGCTGCAGTTGCCCAGACTCAGAAAGGCAATCCATATACCCAGAAAGGAGCTCAAGCTAGACTCTGATGTCTGGCCGTTAACTAAAAGCCAGCATTCCTAAGGAGCTTGTGAAACCAGCTCCCATCTGCCCAAAGGACTCTTTCCCCTTACCTCCGGCAGAAGGAGCATAAGGCGCCACTGACATATACCTACGGCTGCATATCAAAGCCCAGGCCCCAGGCCTCCAGGCTCTCTCAATCCCTACTCCCAAGTTCTTGGTACACTTTTGAAAGCCCCATGCTATCCTATTTATTTATTTATTTATTGTTTTTTT
>JAQHUG010000279.1:625960-665186 GCA_028555095.1 Dicrostonyx torquatus | reverse complement strand
GCTGTGACCAGCTGTCCCTCCAGGAGGTCCAACCACACACCTGGATGTGCTGCTGTCTGCTGTGCACAGCTGTGACCAGCTGTCCCTCCAGGAGGCCCAACAGACACACCTGGATGTGCTGCTGTCTACTGTGCGCAGCTGTGAGACACATCTGGATGTGCTGCTGTCTGCTGTGCACAGCTGTGACCAGCTGTCCCTCCAGGCTTTTTATCCCTCTGCAGCCTTTGCCCTAGGCAAACTGCCTTGACCCTGCTGAGGAAGCTCTGAGGTCTCTTAGAGAGAGGGACAATAACAATTCCTTTCAATCAATAATTAGCAGTCAGGGGTGAGCTAGAAACACTAAAAGCAACAGCAGAGGTATTCTTAGCCCAAAAGTCAGAATGCCCTGTGGAGGGAAGCTAGGGAAAGCTCCCTCCTCAGAAGGCTGCCTATGGGCCCTTCACTGGGCTCTCTGTTCTCTGCCTTGTCTGTTGATACTGGGCTCTATGATGACTTCCCTATCCACTAATGTCAGCCACATGTCTAAACACACATTGGTTTTTAGTTAAAGCACTTAACTGGGAAGTGGAATCAATAACTAGAGCATGTCTAGTTTTCCTTAAATTACTTTAAATCAAACAAATCTTTGCTGTGTAAGTCTCCCATCTGCCTGAGTGGCCAGACTTGCAGTCTCCTGTCTGTTTAATCTGCTCATAGTCTAACCTTCATTGGGGACCTAAAAGAGATTTAAGGATGACAGTGTGTAATGCATATGCCTAATGTATGCATTATAAGTTGGTAAAACTTGGTCAAGGCTGGCTCTTATTTGGGAGTTAGCCCCAGGAGGTCAGGGGCTTTAGTAAGAGGGGTTCCAGCACCCAGAGTGGGAAGGCTTATTGTTCCTATAATACTGGGTCACTGAGTTCCATAATAGGGGAAGAGTTCCTTAGAGGGCGACCAATTCTAAGGTTGGGGAAGAAATGTACAGAGACCCTGAGGCAAGGAGTGACTTTTGAGGACCAAAACACCTATAGAGACAGGAGCATTTCTTCAAAGAAAGGTCACAAAGAACAAGGATCCTAGCTCATTAAAGCGAATTAAATCCACAAGGATCCATGCATTTCTGAAGGGGGAACGGTACAGGTCAACATTAGAGATATCCAGGACACCTAGGAAAGGGAAGGTTTTGGTGTTTATGGTCGTCTCTCTGAACACTACTAGTCTCACTGCTAACATGAATCCGCTGTGAGAAAACGGGCTTTGAAACAAAAGCAAAGACCTGCGAGGATTCACATGCAAAAAATCAGGGAACGTGGCAAGCAGAAAGAACATGGACAAACACTGTGAAAAAGTCAAGGGCTGGCATTCAAGGCCACTCCTAAGCCACGCGGGAGCTGCCAGAGGCATGAGATGGGCAAACACAGAGTAATACTGCCGTATAACTCAACTCCGCATTATGCCAAGTGCAGACGGTTTGTCACTTTGTTCCAGTATGATCATACTGCTAGGTTTAAAAGTCCACATGTTAACAATAAACGCTAAGTATGTGGGGGCAAAATGATAAGAGGCATGAGTTTCATTGAAATATTTTGCTACCTCAAATAATAATTGTAAAAAAGGTCTGACAAAGTCATAAATATTAAACTAGGTAAATGAGCTCACGGGTTTTAGGACACTCTTTTCTCTGGAGTTGTATTTTATTTTCCCATTATCAAGTTTTTTTAAACTATTATTGTCAGAGAAATGTCCCCCCCAAATATATATATTCATAATTAGACAGCAAACCCTTCAATCACTGACCGTGGAGTCTGCTACTCCTCCTGGTCTAGGCCTGCTCGAATGCAGGGAGTTTCTATGTCGTGTATGACTGGGACCCTAACTGCTGACAACATTTTCCTCAATCAGTACACAGGACCGCCTCCAGGACATTCTGATACAAAATGGGTGCTTAAAAGACAACAAGAAGGAAGCCCTGCCATGTCAACTTCAGAACTGTCAAATGACCGTGGACTTTTGGAATGGATCATGAAGATGTCCTGTCACAAGAGAAGAGTCTGAATGTGTGATGAAGCGTTGCCCTCCTAAACCCAGAGGGCACTCTGAAAGCAGAAGCAGGTGCTGCTGGCGGGCACATGCAGGTGGAGGAATGCGATTTCAGGTGATGTCGGGTCCAAACTGCTGCTGGCATTGTAGAGTACTCAGGATGGCTGCACACACAGAATCCCTAGCCTGAGAACGCAGTTGCCTAAGTAGCCCATGGCCCTCTGCCTATGTCTTCTAAGGTGTCTAAGGTTTTGCAGCACCATGGATGTCCCTGGATCCCCAGAGAGGCAGGAAGATGCCCATTTATCATTGAGTAGGACAAAATTACCCCTTTAAAGAGAAATATAGCCCTGTAGCCCAAATGACAGGGATTCAGACAGGCTCTCTGGGAGTCTGGTTGGATGTCTCAGGTGCATTTCTAGACACTGCAAGTGATGTCCACCGTGCAATATAGCTAGAGCTCACTGGATGTAGGGGATAAATTTCTGAGGATGTGGTGACTCACAGACATGGTCAAGAGACCTCAGAGAGAGGCTTAACCTGCAAACATGCAGGGCTTGTTCAGGAAAATCCTCTGCAGGCTGACATTGGATCTCAGTGCTTCTTCCCAAGCCAGAGTGACTGTCACTGAAGGCAGGCTTTGAGGGTTACAACATGACCCCCAGTTCTGGCCTCCATCTCTACCCCTTGCTCTGATGTGACATGATATCCTTCTCCGCACACTCCAGCCACCATGTACTGAATTGCTCAAGTGTCAGCTTTTATGAACTGAAAGACTCCAAAACAAGGTGCTGAACTATGACCTCCCCCCCCCCTTTAGGTTGTTTAGTCAGTTGTGATCATGGAATTTCAAAATGTTGCAAGTACAGAGATAATAATCAAAGTTAATCAAAGGTCCCTGAGGTGTGGGTTTCAGAAAAAGAGAAGTGAGGATCCCTGTGGAGACCCGTCCTTACAATCCCCAGTGGAACCCTACTGCTACGAATGCCCATAAGAGGCAACCATGCAGAGAACTAAGGATTTGCAAGTATTTCAAAAGGCAGCTCAGGTTCAAGACCCAAGCGAAGGGTTAATTCCCTGCACCTGTCTTACTACAAGCCAAGATGCATGGCCCTACATGTTGTAGTTTTCTTGTCCTGGCAGCTGTTTCCCAAATAATCAACACGGAGACTTAAGATTACTTAAACGTGCATGGCTGATAGCTCAGGCTTGCTGCAACCTAACTCTTACATTTAAATTATCCCATATTCCTTATCTCTGCTTTTCTACGAGGCTCATGACTTCTTACCTAATTTTCTACATGAGGCTGACTTTGGAGGCTGACTGGCATTTCCCCAGAGTACCCCCTTCTTCTTCCCATCATTCTCAGTTTGGCTTTTATTCTGCTCCACTATTGGCCAGTCAGTTTCTTTATTAAACTAACCATAGCGACATATATTTATACAGGGTAGGGAAATATTCCACAGCACCTCCAAGTCACTCCTCATCCTTGATCTGCTTGTGCACTCTTTTCCTTTGACTGACCTGTATAAACCGAGATCTGCATCTTCACTGGACAAGAGCAACGGTGCTTTCCCCAGCAGAAACCAGACACAAACATTACCAAGGCTTTAGGTCATCCAACATGCAAGAACATACATACACACGCAACACTCATTCAACATTTAAGAACATACATACACACCCAACAGACTCTCATCCAACATGCAAAAACATGCATACACACTCAACAGACTCTCATCCACCATGCAAGAACATACATACACACTCAACAAACACAGGAAAACTGGTGCTGGGTCACCCTACAAAAGAGGGAAGCACGTCGCTCATTTGATTGCTTCCTAACTGCTGGTATAGTGTCTCTACAAACAAACATTACACACCAATGCACCCACACACAACCTGGGGAGAGACAGTGGCATCGTTTAGCTTGATTAGACCACCCGTGAGCAATAGCATTGCATTGTTCCCAGCTTTAAGCCACAGGTGCAGAAAGAGAGAAAGGTTTTCATTTAATATCAGACAGTCAGCAGAAAGTTTCATTATCTAAAACCGAAAGCAAATTATCTCACACTAGAGTTTGTTTCCTGATTTGTGAGCATAGCTCTAAAACTCGGGGGCTTTCTCAGTCTTACCAAAACTGTGGACTGGATTTTTGCAGGAAAGTGTGGCATCCCGACTTTGACATCAAGCCCACTTAGCATCCTGTGGATTACTAAGCAGTAAGCACAGGGCCTAAGACACTGGTCCTTGTCACCCGCTCCACACCCCGCCCAACAGCCCAGAGCCGATGCTCCACCACCTGATGACCAGGGTGAGCCAGCCTAGAGCGAGCAATGGGCCAATCTAGAAGGGGCAGACTTGAGCGCAGTAATTAGAGAGTTTCAATCTGAAGATTGCTTGAGATGAGAGATTCAGAATCTATTTGGGGACACGTAAATAATATAGTAGCAGCTGGCATTCTCCATCAGCTTCCCCGCTTCAAACAGTTACGGATGACGACTAAAAATAAGTGCTGATAAAACACAAATGAGATAATATTTCCTGCATGTATCTTTCACTTTTGCTCCCAGATTCACTCAATACACTTCAACCATGAAGCTTTCAGTTTTAGGGTGCTACATCTCCCTTGAAACCCTGCAGGGTTGAACTGATGAATCTCAGCTTCTGTTCCAACCACATTGAGGCTGTGACTGACATGTTTACCTTCTCACTTGGTCTTTATTTTCTATAGTCCCATCTGTCTTTGCATTCTTTTTATATTCTTTATGATCAACCATTTCCCTAGTATCCTGTTGAATCTTGGATACTGACTTTTTAAATGATATCTGTGTTGTTTTGTAATGCTGTCTGTAAGGAACATGATGTTTATCTTTCTGAGAGTATCTGTTTTGGTTTTTGTTTTGATTTAAGCAGGATCTTACTATGAGCCCAGGCAGATTCAGAACTTGCAATCCTCCTGCCTCAGCTCCCTAGTGCTAGAATAATAGGCAGAAGCCACAATTCTTACCTGTTATATATGTTTCAATGTATCAAAATGGACCCCAGAAGTATAGACTTTCTTATAAGAAATACTTATAATCTCCCTTTCTTGTCCTGTGCTCTCATTCTTCTTATAAACAATGTCACAAGGTTCTTGTTTATGTTATGGAGGATCAATTATTCTTGTGGAAATTAAGAAGTGAGAGACAAGATTTTTCTGTTGACTCCATAATTCCATGTTTCTGAGCTTTTAATCCTTTGGCAGACCCTCATTTCCTATGTCATTTTCTATTAGCCTGAGAAAAACTAGATGCCTTATTTCTTTAGTGTACCTCTATCCACAGTGAATTTTTTGTTAACTGTGAATTTTTGTCTCACTTCATGTTTCCATGAAGTGTGTGTGTGTATGTATGTATGTGTGTACATGTATGTGTGTGCATGTGTGTGTATAGGTGTGCGTGCGTATATGTATGTATGTGTGTACATGTATGTGTGTGCATGTGTGTGTATAGGTGTGCGTGCGTATATGTATGCATGTGTGTACATGTATATGTGTGCATGTGTGTGTATATGTGTGCGTGCGTGTATGTATGTGTGTACATGTATGTGTGTGCATGTGTGTATGCATGCATGTGTAACATGTACTTGTGCACGCAGGCAGTATCATACCTCAGTGTGTTCAGCAGGCCATGAGGTCAAAGAACAACCTTCAGCGTCAATGCCTGAGACCCCTTTCATCTTGCATCTCTTATTCACCTGAAATTTCAACACATAAGCCAGGCTAAAGGACCGGTGACGTCTGCACATCCTTCTATCTCCGCGTCTCGCTGTGCTGTCTCTGATCTCACAGACACACACCACCAAGCCTGGTTTTGTCAAGGGTTCTGGGGATGCAAACTCAGGCCCTAATGCTTTGGCTTTCTGAGCAAGTGCTTGCTGATTAAGTCATCTGCCCAGACCAAGATGTAGAATGGTTTAGTCGTCCGTATCTTTCTCCTGTCAGTGCGTTAAAGACAGCATCCCACCGGTACATCAGCATTTTCTCGCCAGCACCCTCTACGCAGCTGTTTTCCCCTCATTTGCTTCAGCTGTGTGATGACAACTCACCTAGGTCTCCAGAATTGTGGCGAACGCATGTCTGCTCTTCAAGACGTGGTTCTGTGGTCCTCGTACAGGCACCAGCCTAAGGAGGATGAATGCAGCCTTGTCCATTCTGCTTGCCCAGAGGTAGCAGAAACATGGCTATGCTGGCTGCTCGCTGCAGTGCCGCTAAGGCGGGTCCCCCACGTGTATCTCAGTCTTGTGACTTCCATGGCTGTCAACACTCACCAGCAATATCCAAATATCCCTCTTATAGATAAACATACACAAAATTGTACACATGCCGAAGGAAGGAGTATCAGACTAAAAGAGGAACAAGAGATTGCCCCTTTCGTAGGGCTAACTTCAATGGTAGCTTCGGCTTCTGGGGCTGATAGCTTTCTGGGAAAGCTCTGGAGCAAGGACACACACACATTCACACAGGGCTAACTCGGCATGGGGCTGTAACTTCCCTTGACACATCTCTGTCTGTATTGCATACCAGACCCCATGTCTTCTTCTAGAGAAATCCAGCCTTGCTGGACACCATGTAACAAATCTCACACCCATACTAGGATCTATGCACATCTGAGCTGAGTGAAGCTGTGACATCCGGCTGATTCCTCCATGCGGCCCACAGAAGCCAAGACCCTGACTGAAAAATTGGCAGGCTTGCTCCTTACGGAGATTTGAAATTATTATAGGACTCCTGACTTCCTGATCGAAGTTATTCTGTTCTCTCTCTCTCCCTGCTGTAGGAATTCCTATAGCCCATAGCCTTTAAGTTACCTGCCCACTGGGGCGTGGCCTCTTATACTATTTATGCCAATGTAAAGTGCAGTCTTTGGGATTCCGTTGCAGTTCCCTGTTTGTGATCTGTGAGTCTACCCCTAAATGAATAACCTCTATTATACTCAGTCCTGAGCTAGTGTAGGATTTTTAGTGTCCTCCCTCCTCCTTTTTCTCTCCCTCCCCCTAGGGGGGCATGAAGTCTGTTCCCGTGATCTGCTATCTCACAATGCTTCTCCTTACTCGTATCCTCATCTGCTCAGCAGCCTTCCATGACTTTCTCCAACAGGCAGCGCTGACTCCAGCCTCACCCCTTCCCCGGCCACATCCTCTACGGGAACCGCTCTTCCTCCCCAAGCACAGGATATTCATCTCCCCGCTTTCCCCATCGGAAGGTTATCCACTGCCATGTCTCCAGGCGTTTGTGGGCACTGACCAACACCCACAAACCACACTTTCTGTGAGAGTGAAACTTTGCTCCTCAAGGCCAAGGGGACCCACATCTGCTTTGTCCAGCATGGCATCTAGGAACTCAGTCTCAGCCCTAAGTTGCTCCCTACCGTAGGAGCTGCTTAGATATTGAACCATGTGTTGGATCTGTGTGTCTTCTCTTTCTACAGAGAGTGAGTCTTTAGAAAAGTCCTCATGAAGCAGACAGGGCAGCATTAGGACCCAGCTGCTGTTATCCATCAAGACACAGGACCTCACAGGCAGCAATATACTCCATGACCCTGGTTAGGAAGAGCTACAGAGTTGCTGGTCCAAGTTTGCCCAGCTCTCCTGATGGATGGTGCACAGAACGCTGACTGTTAAGTCTCTCCTCATAAACACAGTAACACTCAGCAGATCACCTGATGTTTACCGATTAACGTACAAGATTGTCACAGAGAAGGTATTGTTGCAAAAAGAATGCCCAGTGTAAAACCAATCACAAGGGAACTACACTGTAGCAGAATATGTGACATTGCAAGCATTCTATGTAATAACTGGCCTGGAATCTTCAAAGTACGAACTTCTGATAGATGAAACACAACTACAAAGAACAAGGGCTAAGGGGTAGGACACAGGAGTGGAAAACTTGAGGATAATGAACCACAACTAGAAAAAAATGAGAAGTCTCTGGAAACCTTCTACCTTATAATCTAATTTTTAAACTAGATTGAAACATTTTTAATTTATTTAAAAATTTTAATATAGCCTGGCCTGTCTGGATAATGCTGCCCCTAGAAGCCATGGGTTTTTTTTAACAAGAATCCCAGCACCATGTAGGGGATGCTTGTATATGAGTTGCTGGCTATGAGGTTTCAAAGTTCCCCCAAATAATACAGGGTATTACAACGGCTCTTGGTTGCTGGCCAGGACTTGACTGAAGGACCTAATGGGTGAACACACCATTCAACCACCAGGGCTGAAGGACAGAGGGAAATCAGACTAGAACTGAGCTAGAAGTTTCCTCCATGCTGGCCAGCATCCACAGTACAGATGGTCACTGCACAAGCCTCGGGAGGAGCAACATCATCAACAGGCTTACAGTGTGGTCAGCACTGAGCTGCCAGGCAAGATGAACCCACTGGTGCAATGACGGCATGAAGGTTATGGATGTAACTACCTAGTTTCTGACTGGCTTTCAGGCACACTCCACAGAAGGAAATCCATGCCTGAAACTTAGTCCAAAGCACAAGACTGGGGAGGTCGTAGACCTAGGGGATCGCTGCTGCTCTTTTATCGGGACATTCTGCTAACCTGCTTTCTAAACGCTGGTGTTTACACCCATCAGGATTATTCTCGACAGGCTGCAGAATCTTGGTTGCTGCCGTGGTCGCTGAGAATAAGTGTCTCTCTCAAATACTCCGCATTAAAGAGCACATCTGTAGCACTCCTCTTGGGGAAGCAAAGAGCGAGGTGGGGAGAAAAGCTGGGGGATCGGTAAGGGTGATGTGCAAACCTTTCTTCTGGTCATCATGACAGATGAACTCAGAGCTCCTATAGTGATCTAGAGTCACCAGCACCAGACTGAGCCATCAACATTCCAGCACGGGTGGGAGCAGTGTACACTAGGTTCCACCCCTGGCTGGGGAGCTGCTTGGTTGCTGACTGAGGGAGTCATTTTTCTTCAGTGTTATAGCATGTTCCAGTAAATAAGCTCATACCTGTGTACATACAAACAACCGCAGTTCAACTCAGTGAGTCATGAAAATAAAGAAAACAAAACTCAGAAGTAGAAGTGGGACCTGCTGGGAGGGCAGACACTTCCAGAGAGGGAGGGTGATAAGACAGACAATGGATAAGTGAATGGGTATGATCAAACTAACTGTATATGTGTATAACATTGTCCCCAGATAAAACAAAATTATTTTAAAAATCACATATGAAGCTCAGCAAATAAAGACACCAAGGAGTGGTCTGGGATTCTGAGATCAAATGAATACATACGGCTGTGGAAGATATTTTCGACGCAATTGAAAAATTGAGACTGAACATAAGATATAAAATGTCAATGCCGAATTATTGGAGTTATGAACAGGCAGGAGGATGCTTTCCCTCTTAGGAGATACATATGAAATGCTTAGGGATGGCATGTTGTTGTGTTCAAAAAAGTAGGAGGTGTGTTTGTGTGCGTGTGTGTGGTATTTAGTAAATTTATTGTTAATTATTAGTTGACCCAGCTCACAGATAGACAGGTGTATATTTTGCTATTGCTTTTCAGCTTTTTTTTTTCATTTCAAACCATAAAAAACATAAGATGAGGAAAATAAATCTGGAATACCGATGTCAAATATTTTGAGTTCTTCCAAGTGCAATGCAACAAACGTTGCCTGGGAACATGGTGACAGAGTGCTGTGATGCTCATCTATTCCTGCCCTGATGATAACGGGATGAGAGGAATGTCTGCTTGTAAGGTTCTCCTGAGCAGAGTGGGGGGAAACAGTATGGGGCCAATCTGACCACACAGGGTAGAACCCCAGAGTCCTCGCCAATGGAGCTGCACACTTTGTACGGCAAGGCAGCAAACTGGCTAAAGCACAAAGGAAAGGTGAGCTTAGCAGGTGATGACATCAAGATGTTTGGGACACTGAAGTCCTCCCTGTGACGGGAGAGTGAGGGACGGAGGACAGCAGCTTGATGTGGCTGTCGAGCTACGCGTCTGTATGTGATTTAGGGATCCAACGGACTCGAAGGAGGGTGACAGCAAACGTGGTAAAGCCTAGGCTTGAGAAGTCCCCTGAGCTTGAGGTTGGCAGGTAATGAGGGTGGGGGCCCTATGGAGGCACTGAGTCTAGAGGGAAGAGCTTGTGGGTGGAACGAGAGAAACAAGGGAGCTTCTATCTAAAGAGCCGGACTCTAGAACAGAACACCCCTAAGCCCTCTGACAGAGCCATCTCGTCCATGGGACTACATGAATCTTCTCATCATAGAGACACAGTAGCATCCCCCGTCCCTTGTATTGAGAAGACCAATTCTGAAAACAATGGCCTTTTCCTACACGTATCTGTTCGAAGCAGTTTTTGTGCTTGTTTTTTGCTCTAAGTACCAGCACGGAACTCCCGTGCTCGTCCTGCGCACCCTCCGCATTAATGAGAGCTTTGCACGAAGCTTAGGAAGCAGCCAGTCTACTCTTAACTTGCCTCTGTGGTCCAGATGGTTCATTACCTAGAGGTTCCCAGCCAGACTCCTAGTACCTAATGAGAAGGTCGTGAGGCCTGCAAAGGTAATTAAATCAGGGTCTTGATTGTCAGACACGCATTAATGCTATGTCAAGTGATAGGTTAAATTTGGCAGCATGGAAGGAGTACCTGCAACAACAGGTTGTTATACAAAAGGACGAGCCTCTCCGCAGCCCCAGCCTGGCAACTTCGTCCTGTGCTTACATACGTGCTCCGTCTGCACACAGGGATTCATTACCTTTTCTGTTCTGCCTCTCTGCTGTAACATCATCAGGAGTACCTCACAGGTCTGAAGCCACTGGAATCACAAGCCAAATAAACCTCTTGCTTATCAGCTATTCCCAGCCCAAGGGAAATAAAGATCACTCCTACAGGGTGCTGCTTCCTCCTCTAGACCCATTACGGAAAATGCTGGGCAACCAATTTTGCATTTAGTGTGCTCCTTCCATTGGATGTCAGCTACTGACTACCAGCCTCTTCAGCAGATACCCATTAAGCCAAAAAGATGTTGCTAACTGATCTCCTTAGCACACTGGCCCCCGCAGCTCCCCAGTTCTCTGGACACCACAGCTCCAGGATGGACAGAGGCAGAATGAGGAAGATTTGACTCCCTTCAACAGACCCTCCCTAGAAAGTCTTAACACAGGGCTGTGTGAGCGGCAGAGTCTTGGTGTGGCTTCAGCCGACTGTTGGAACCTGCTTCCCACTGATCCGAAGTGCATTAGGAGCCAGAGTGCCAGACACCAGGCCCAGATCCTCCCCGCTGATGAGAGCGGTGCTATCCTTCATTCTGCTTTCCTTGAGTTGGGTTCTCTTCCAGGAAATCCCTTCATACGCCATGTACTATCATCCTTTGGTAACTTATGAGCACAGCATCCAGTCTCGTCTATCAGGAGCCGTGTCTTACTGGCAGTCTCTCTAGGCACAAGTTGCTGAACACATTTTTTTTTTGGTCCTGAAGCTTGTTTATGAAATTTTTATCCACTTTCATAAACAAGATAACTGCATGTTAAAGGTTGTTCCTAGCTGTAAGGTTATAAAGAAGAATATCATTTATCTCTGTTTCTCTCGAGCAGCTCAGTTGACCCTTGGTCAGCACAAGATAACAGCGTCTGTGTCTGGCCTGTGTTCTCCTCTTGCTGTAAAAGTCCACTGCTGTTCTGTTGCCCATTAAAATTCAAAATGTCCTGTGACTCTCTCCATATGCATTTCGCTATGTCTATAACAACTAGAGACAGCTCGCTATGAGTGGGGAAATGTAAAGCTAGACTCTCACCTAACACCACAAAGAAAAGTCAATTTACCTGCAATAAAGACATAAATATTACATATTCAAATTTTAATAAACAAAAAAAGTCTGCCTAGCCATGGCATAGGCGGATGTCCATTAAACACAACATGAAAGGTACCAAGCACAGCAAACAGAAACTGACAAGTTGAACTTCTTTTCCTTCTCAACTTTTACTTATTTACTCCTGTTACTATCGTGGAGTGTGACAGACACATGTCACAACATGCATGTAAAGGTCAGACGACAGCCTTGTGGGATCAGGTGTCTCTTTCCACCCTTATGTGTGCTCCA
This sequence comes from Dicrostonyx torquatus, assembly GCA_028555095.1. Classification (NCBI taxonomy): domain Eukaryota; kingdom Metazoa; phylum Chordata; class Mammalia; order Rodentia; family Cricetidae; genus Dicrostonyx; species Dicrostonyx torquatus. Next base: position 653,066 of record JAQHUG010000279.1, on the reverse strand, counting down.
GAAATTGAACTCCGTCATCAGATGTTTAGGGCGGGCACTCTTATCCTTACACCATCTTGCCTGAGTGGAACTTCTTGATTGGAGACCTTTATCTGCCAAAAAGCATCATTAAAACAATGAACATCCTGAAGGTTAAGGAACTAGATGCAAGAAGAACAGAGAAAAGCTGAAAGTCCAGACGCCTCCCAGGCCACATGAAATAGTCTTTTCTCATTGGCCCAGGCTTCATACTCTCTTCCAGAGACATGAAAGTAGCTTAGAAAATTCCATCTAGGGGCTGGAGAGATGGCTCAGTGGTTAAGAGCATTGCCTGCTCTTCCAAAGGTCCTGAGTTCAATTCCCGGCAACCACATGGTGGCTCACAACCATCTGTAATGAGGTCTGGTGCCCTCTTCTGGCCTGCAGACATACACACAGACAGAATATTGTATACATAATAAATAAATAAATATTTAAAAAAAAAAAAAAAGAAAATTCCATCTACTAACAGTGACAAGCGAACAAATCAGAAGCAACACAGGAATGGGGAGGAATGGAAGATTCTCGGGACCTTTGTGCAGCGACTCCCAGGAATCCGCAGAAAGGAAAAAGAATTCCAAGCCACACATACACAGCTGGTGACTGGAGGCCAAGACATCGGCTGTTTGTGACTGGAGGCCAAGACACTGGCTGGTCCTGACCTATGGAGGCGACAGCTCCTTTCCCTTATTGACTGGTATTGCTGGCAGCGGCTTTGCAACTTTCCATGACCAAAACAAAACAAAGCAAAAAAGAAAAACCAAGACACAAACCAAGCCTGCTATGTTCATCTGGCAAAACAGATCCAAGGAAAACATCTTAGCCAGCAGGAAGTCCCCCAAACTCCCAACCTGCATCAGCGGGCTGCTACAGGAGCTCCCGTTTTTACATTAATGGGAAGCTACTGGGGAAATACATCATCACGAAGGGTGAAGCTCAGGACAAACAAACTCAGCAAAGGTAACAAAAGTGACTTAGAACCAGGAGATGTTCCCCAAGAAACACAGGCCAGTGTCCCACAAGACAGTGGAAACATCACTGAGACAACACAAGGTGTTTTACAAACGGAAGATTCAAAGAATAAGAAAGAAAACGAAAATTGGAAGGGAAGGTTGAAATAGTGTCTTAAAAACCAGTGGGGGAAAAACATAGAAACCATATAAAAATAAGATAACATGGAAGAATATGACAAACTAATAATACAAATTTCCCCAACCAGGACTTGACCTCACAGAGAAATTAAAACGGGCCTAATACAGAGGAAACAGGAAGTGCTTGCATTTAAAGCACAGAACCTCTAACTTAAAGAGCGCCAGGAAAATGAAAGTTTTGATTTATGGCTAAGAGTAAAGAGACCGGGACAAGATACAGGACACAACCTAATGAGCGTAGACAGGGGTCGCACAGAGCTCATCCCCAAGTGAAGAAATTCCCCTGAAGGAACGGCAGGCGGGTGGAGCAGACAGCAGCCCAAGGTTCCCCAAGGTTGTAAACAGGATTTTGTTCTTCAAGCTATGCAATTTGCATTTATTTAATGCACGGAAATTTTAAAATAACTAAAAAGAGACAGGAAAGAAAAATAAAAGTATGGAAAAGAAAGGAAATAGAAAGTCTTTGGTAAGTGCTATAAACAACACAGAAAACTTGGGGATGAGCCTATCCCACTGCAGGACTGGCTTGGGAGTGAACCCACACCGCTGAAGGACTGGCTTGGGAGTGAACCCACACCGCTGAAGGATATTGGCACAGCTTTGACTCTCAGACACTAAGCATCTCAGTGCAGTGTGTGCAGAAAGAGTAAGTGGGTTATGAGGATGTGCCTGTCAATCAAACATAGTAGTGAACGGCTCTCTCCACCTAAGTCATATCAAAAGGCATTTCTCCGTATGAAAAACTGGCTAGAAAATTCTTGCACCCGAAAAAACTATTCCCCAAATGGAATAATAAAGAAATATAAATAATAAAGAAAATAGAAGGGAGGGAGTGTTTTTCCCTTTTTCTCTATCTGAAAAGAACATCATTTATTTGTAATGAAATTTTTATGGATAAATACTTTGCTCTATTCTGCCTCACTGTTTAGCATGAAATCCAGCTCAGTGCTAGACCTGTGACACTCAGACATCTTTTGGAAGAAGCTATGAGTAGCAAGATACCCCAGTATTGCTGCAATTGCGCAAACTGCGTAACAGACAACATGATAGCAAATCTGCAAATAGAATTTACAAGTAAACTACAGTAAGATTGGAAAGAACATGGGAAACCTTCATAATTATGGCGGTTTCTCCCGGGCCCACCTGCAGGGATGCATGGGGTCCTGCAGGGTCGCATGGGGTCCAGCCCCCCCATGACAGGAGTCAGCAGGCCGCCACTTTGCGGAGTTTGCCCCACCAGACCAGTTTCCTTGAGGTCTCACAGCTTCCCTGCATTTTCTCCTCTTGCCTCTCTAGCAAACTAACACTACTGTCCGTATGGGCCTTTTATGAAGGCATTCTTTAAATGGCTGCCTTTCTCTCCTCTTGAAGTTCCTGTCCACCCAAAGATCTCACCAGACCCAAAATGGCAGGGAGAAATTTCCAGAGAGTCCAGTTGTATTTCTGATCAGTGTTCAGACCGAGGGCTGACAGCCTACTTGCTCACTGCGGCTGTAAGTGGCCTATGAAATAAGATGCCACCCCCCCCTTATTTTATTCAGCAGAGGGCAATGGCGATTCCACACACAGTGGAGAAAGCAGGTCATTTTACATACATGTTCAACATGAACCTTTGTGTTCGAGAAATCGGGGAGTCACTCGAATGTGAGAGATGTTGATTGCTATACTGATATGTCCCATCTTACATGTTGCGATAGTTACCATAGCAATAACTGCACAGTTATATATATATATATATCTATATATATATATATATATATATATATATATCTGTGTGTCTATAGGAATAGGTCTGGATGCAACTGGTTACTACTTAAAATAGGTGGTGGTAGCCGCAGGTGGTAGGTTAGAAATTTGAAATGGAAAACAATAAATCACCCAAGACTATGGTTTGGGTGTGTTTTGTAATAGAAAATAGCACAACATCCTAGAAGAGATCTCTGCATATTTAGAGAAAAAGACAAAGCTCTTTACTGAGACACCAGGGCGTTGGGGCTAACAACCAACTAAGGGCTGACATGGATTTTCCTAGCTTTTGTACATCTTAGGCTTATGCATTCTGTAAACACCACCATCATATGTCTTTTGGATCCCGGCCTCAGGTAACTGACACTTGGAACAATTTAAAGAGAGGCGGGAAGAACACTGCCAGGCTGGCTGTTGAGGCAGATGGGAGATTCACACAGCTAAGATACTACATGCTGCCGGAATTACTTTAGGTACACCCGTGATGTTCTTATGTGAATAGTTGTTACCCAGGGTCATCTTGCCCACCTAGCAGAATTATGTCTCTCCTGATAAGAGCACATGGAACTCAATGGCAGACCAGAACTTGGTGGTTGCTTCCAAGCTTGAGCTGCCCCTTAGAAGTATGTTTTGGCTGTGGTTGTGGGGTCTACTGGCTGATCAGTTCTGACAAGTAAACACTAACATCCATCTCAGCATGCTACATTTCACTTATCCCTAACAGGTCTGGTTAGCAGACGACTTATCTTTGAGGTGTTTTGGGAGGCAGTGTTTCCTAAGTGAAATTCTACATGTATGACTTAGTATCTCCTAAGCAACTCTTACCAAAAATTACTTTATAGCAGCAATTCTATCACTTTGGGTTTCTTTTATATCAGTTTGTCTCCCCAAAATGGTAACAATTTGACACCCAGTTGCCACAGGGCTTTCACAAACCTTCTAGGATATAGCAAGATGTCTTTAGGTGTTTGGGGTGCTGTCTCTGGTAGGAAGTTCTCATGAGAACGGATTAGCATCAAAACCTGAACTTTACCCACCAAACTCTCTCCAATCTTCAGTTCTGAGATGTGAACATTCCCCACTTCCTGCGAAGTGATCACAGGCAGAGCCTAAACCATGTGATCTAGACTTCCAGGCCTCCCAAGACCAAACAAAATAAACTTCCTTTGTGAAGTTACCCTGACATGGATATTTCATGCCAACAACAAAAATAAAGCAGACCCATGTGCTCAGGAGTTACACATGCAGTAATGGTAAAATTAGGATCCAATTCCAACTTGCCTGTATGTTACTCAAGCATGAGGCAGATGGAGACACCAGGTCAGGACTGCCGAGCAATTTCCATGATGAGTCTTGCTGCTAGATGCCTCAGTATATCCTGAGTCACAGTCTCGCCTTCCATCCTCAAAGCCAGAAATGGCAGGCAGAGTCATCACAAGGACAAACGCCAACCTCTCCTTCCTTTGCCCCATCTCTTCTGGATATCAGCCATGCTCTTTCCTTGGGAAGGGCCTATGATTCCATAGTGCCTGCCCAGATGTTCCAGGCTGACCCTCAGCTCAGTATTCAAAATTCCTTCAATTTAGTTTGCCACTAAAATAAAATATTTACACATTCCAGTGATTAGGAATTGGACATCTTTGGAGAGGGACTATTAGTCTGCTCACACCATCACAGGAGAGCATTCAGCAGTAAAAACTCATCTATTGAAACACACAGTATCCATCAATCTCCAGTAAATTATGTGAGTAAGAATTCTATTTCCAGGGACTGGTATTCCATATGGTAGTTTTTGCATAATGCAAAATCATACAAATGAAAGGCAAATTGGTATCCGGCAGGAGGTGCACAGGGAAATATTTGTGGCTTCACAAGGGCATAGACCAATGTCATGGTGATACCAGCTCAGGCATCATGCCAGCATGGATTCTGTGCTTCAGTTCTGCAAGATGTCACACGAGAGAAGGAGACTAGCGAGCATACGGCATCTCTGGATGTCCATTCTTCTCCCCCAGCTTTGATGCCCCTTCCATTGGCAAGTTTTCTCTCAGTACCACAGGCGGGGCTAAAGCAGGAATCCACCTGTTGCAGCTTCCCAAGTGCTGAGATTATAGGTATGTGACACCAGGCTCATCATTTTCTGCATTATTTCTCCCAACTTCTCTTGCAACCCTTCTTTCCTCCCGAGGACCCATTTGTGAGTCACGTGCTCACTTAGTGGCGGACCATCCACAAAGTTGACTGCTGGCAGAGTGCAGTGAGGGACTGGTCTGGTTCAGCCCATTCCTCTGGCTCTCAGAGGTCAGTCTGCAGAAGCCCCTTGTGGAATGTGTTTGAAAGGAGCATGTGCATCAGAGAAGACAGGGTTAGCCAGAACACACCAGAGATCTTAAAAAACAACCCCATAGCAGTTCTCCCTGGGTATCATATATTACTAAGAAATCTCATGTACCATTTCACAATTATATTGATTTTTTCCTACATATTAAAGATGAACTGATATTGAAGTTTTATTCAAGTATAATGTACATAATAATATGTAGTAGTGAAAAGAACCAATTCCTGCAAGTTGTGACCTCATCCCCCTCCCACACACACACACACACATAAGCCAGTGAACATCCATGGACATTGTTTTCCCCCTCTCCTCTCTCCTCTCTTTCCTCTCTTTCTCTTTCACACACATACACAAACCAATGAATAAATGTAATCAAATGCTTACATTCATTCACATTTTTCTCTAAATTTTCAAAATGTCACATTTGTAATTAGAAACAAAATGCTGCACAAAAATAAGGAGAGGAAGAACAGGACTCTTTCCTTGTTCTACACTCCTGACGACACCCAAGTAAGGGTAGCATTCACATTCAGCAGCACTGGGCAATTCCTGAGCGCCGAATGCTATCAGATAATTTGGTTTGTTTTTTCACACAGGGTATTAGCATGTAGCTCAGGCTGGCCTTGAACTCACAGAATTTTCCTGTCTCTGCCTCCAGAGGACTGAGATCGAAGGTCTGCACTACCATGCCCACCCCAGAAAATTTCTGTATGAAAATGATCATCTTCATGTTATACATGAGACATCACAGAGTGGAAGAACCATGACTTTCCCAAGCTCATAGAGAACACTTGGTCTAGGGTAGGCTCTAAGAATCTGCTTTGGAATAGGAGGCAGACACTACTGGTCACACTTGGGTCCCTTTCTCCACTGGACTGTTCTGAACCTTTGTGGAAGGTCCATCGGCTGTAAATTCCAGACTCTGTTCTGGAAGCTGAGCTCTGTTCTGCTCGTGTGTGTGTGTGTGTTTGTGTGTGTGTGTGTGTGTGTGTGTGTCGAGGCTGTACCAGGATTGCACACACTCCCACATTGCACGTTTGTACTTGAAAACCATGAGTATGGACAAATCCTCGCTGTGTTCTTTCATGCATCACTGCAGGAAAGCACCTGGCTGCATTCTGCCTTGTCCTGAAAACGGGAATGAGGCTACATTCAAAACCACGCACAAAGTCATGTGATGGAGAAAGATCTCCAGGCAGAGTAAACATCCAGGCAGCGGCATGGCTGCTGCTCATGCTCTAGACAGAGTTACAATGAGAGACACAGAGAGTAGAGTTGAAAGTTATGGAGACTGCCTTTGGCTGAGGAGGGAAGCTGGAACTCCAGCAAAAGTGGCGGACAAAGGGAGGATAACTGTCACAGAGGTTAGCAACATTACAGAGAAATTAGTCTCTGCACCAGGACCAAAGGAAAACCATCTTAAAGTTCAATGTTAGAGTTAAATACCTGCATTGAAGGTTTTGGGATAAAACTAGAAACCCATATGAAATCCATCCATTTTCAAGGAGCCTACCGTAAGAACCCGAGTCTCCAACGCACCTCGCACACTGAGAGGTGTTTCAGGAGGTCCAGCCACAAAGACACATGGGGCGACATGTAGGTTGGGCTATATTTCCAGCTGCCAGCTGAACCTGGCATCATCCATACAGTGCTGACTGGCAAACAAGCAAGATGAAACAGTTGCAAGCATGGAACTTTGTATCCAGGTCCCAGAAGCTACTGAAGCAGGATACCTAAGTCTACCTACGGGTTCACCATCTTTGTTTATTATGTATCGTATCTTTTTCTGCTCCTCTCGACTTACGCTACTGTTTTCTTTTCTGGTAAATTACTGTGTTCTAGTGTCTCATTTGAATTCTCTTGCCATTCTTTTGCCTTATTATCTCTTGGCTATATTATGAGTGTAGCCATGGAGATTACAAGGAAGCAGCTTAACTGACATAGTGTAGCTAGCAGTAATTCCACCTCAACTTCGAGAGTATATAGAAATTTTGATTCTTTAACTTTGTGCTAGCTTTTTACCACACTAGTGAAATCATTTTAAGTCTATGAAAGAGAGCATACTTACTGCTTTCTGAAGTTTGCCTTTAATGTAGATGAAAAAAGAAATTCTGTAAACGGAAATACATTTATGCTGGGAAAGGTTTCCTATTTCATTAGTTACTAGACATTTTTCAAATAGTTTTGAATGTTCCTTCTATTTTCTATTGAAGTCTGAAGGGTTATATCCAGCATTTCATCTATCTATCTAATCTAGATAGATAGATAGATAGATAGATAGATAGATAGCTCTAGATAGGTAGATATCTAGATGGATATATTTATACAGATATATATAATGTAAGCATATCTTCAATCAATAGATAGTATCAATTTTATTTATCTAGAAGGTCTAACTTCATTTTTAGCTCTTGAAGGATTACAGCTCCCCAAATCCCATAGTTTCACAGGAAGTGGCACTATTAGGAGGTATGGCTTTGTTGGAGAAAGCATGTCACTGTGGGGGTGAGCTTTGAAGTTTCCTATACTCAAGATACCACTTAGTATCACAGTCCATTATCTGTTGCCTTATAATCCAGATGCAGCCAGCACCACATCTGTCTGCACACCACCATGCTCCCCACCATGATGATGATGGACCGAACCTCTGAACTCTAAGTCACCACCTAAAAGAAATGTTTTCCTTTTGAAGGGTTGCCATGGTCATGGTGTTCCTTTGAGGCAATAGAAACCCTAATTAAGACAGGTGGCTATATGGTTCTTACATGAAAAAAAGGTGAGTATGTACGTATGTGTATGTGTGTGCATGTGTATGTATGTGTGTGTACGTATGTGTATGTGGGGGAGTGCAAGTTTTGAGACAGGATCTCATTATGTACCTCTGGCTGTCTTGGAACTCACTATGTAAACCAGGCTGGCCACAAACTCACAGAGATCTTCCTGCCTCGGCCCCTGAAGTGCAGGATTTAAAGTGTGCACTGCCATGCCCAGCTATGAAAGACATTCTAAGAACTTGTATCTCATGCTCATCTAACCTGCTGACTTGAGGATGCTGTGCTGAGCTAACAGTGAGCTCCTCACATGTTGCTTTTCCTAGCTGCGTAGAAGTTTCTGCTTGACTGGACGCAGACTGTGTGTGCCTGATAAGGGTTCCTACATTTTCTTATCTAGTGTTCACTTAAAAACGAAACACAGAAAACTGTATATTAGGTTTTTATCAGATTTAAAGAGCTTTTAGCCTTTCTTGATTTTCTACCACCCAGACTGGATAATCTTAACTCACTTGTTTTCTGTTTTTAATTTATTTTTTTAAAAATTAAAATATAATAATAAAATTATTTCCCTCATCACTCTCATCCCTCCAATTCTTCCATGCATAGCCCCTATCTGGCCCCCTCTTGAAATCATGATCTCTTCTTCTTCAATCAGTATGCCTAAATATATAAATAAAATGTGCTCAGTCTATTCAGTGTTAGCTGTATGTATACAATGTCAAGACTGACCACATGCAGTGGGTAACCAATTGGGGGTTCATCCATATGCAAAACTCTTTCTCCTGCTCTCTTATTCTGTATTTGTATTCTGTAGTTGCCTATAATTCTTTGTGTGGGGTGAGCCAGTGACTTGTCCTTCTTCTGTTTTAGCATGTCACTTAGCCTTGTCCTGGTTCCGGCCTTGTTTAGGCAGTCACGATTTTGACACGTCATCTGTGAAGCTTCACTGTTCCTTGTAGGAGCGACAATTTCACAGCAGACTGCCTGGTATGCTGGCTCTTACACTGTGTGGGTCTCCTCTCTACAATGTTCTCTCTGAACCCCGAACGCAGGAATTGTGTCGCAGATCTATCAGTTGCGGCTGGACACTGTGACAATCACTTTCTCTGTATTTTGACAGGTTGTTTCCTGTAATGGTGTCCCTTCTGTTGGTGTGGGATTCCCTCTGTGTGCTGTGAATATGTTTTACTACCACTAGTTAATAAAGAAACTATTTGGGTCAGTGGCTTAGCAGAATATAGCCAGGCTAGAAGGGATATAGAGAGAAAGACGGCAGAGTCAAGGAGATATCATGCAGCTGTCAAAGAAGACATACCCTGGAACCTTACTGGTAGGTCACAGCCTCACAGTGATACTCAGATTAATAGAAATGGGTTAATTTAAGATGTAAGAGTTAGTTAATAAGAAGCCTGAGCTAATGGACCAAACAATGTTGTAATTGACATAGTTTCTGTGTGATTATTCAGGTCTGAGTAGCCGAGAAATGAACAAGCAGTCTCTGGCTACAATCTGTTGCAAAGAGAAGTTTCTTTGATGACGGGTAAAGACTGCACTTATTTGTGAGAATAAAGATAAACATTTGGAGCACAGCTAGGAATTATGCTGGTTTAGGAATGTCATGGCTGTAGGCTCTCCTCTAAGTCCAAGAGCTCACAACCCCAGGGAGTTGACCTGGTTTCCAGCACTAGACAAGGTTGTCCTCTTGTTAAGTGGACCCTGATACAGTTAGAGAGCTGTCAGTTATCACCCAGATATGAACCCCACTACTGTACCCTTAGGATTATCATTACACCATGGTGGACATCATGGTAGTTCATACGTGCAACAGCTATGTAGGACTAGTTGGTTGCTGGCCATAGTGCTTTGTGGTACCATAAAAGCTAAGCCTCAACAAGAAGACTTTCAGGACAGATCCAGCTTGGGCCCTCCAGTTTTTAGGTCCAAAACACACAGGGTCTTTTATCATAATTGCTGATGCTTATTTCTGTTATTTTCTGATACTGAATGACTTTGGTAAATTTTTATTTCAGGTATGAAGTTTTCAAATTCAACATTTTAATCTCAATCATTTAAAGCATACCATTTTCTGATATCATCTAGTTTCTAGTATGTATGTATGTATGTATGTATGTATGTATGTATGTATGTTTGTTTGTTTTTTTTTGAAGTGCTAGGTGCATAAGTCTGGGTTCTTCCATAGGCTAGGCAAGTGTTATACTATAGAAAAATACATTCTCAGTCTCTTTTTTGTACCTCGTATTGAGATGAGGTATAATTAAGTCTCCAGGTTGACCTTGAAATAACTTTGAAGTATAAATCCATGCAGGTCTTGAATTTGCAATTCTGCCTCAGCATTTCCAACAACTTGAATTATAGGCCTGTACCGCCAGACCTGGTTTTTCTCAGTTCTTTATTCATGGATCCCTTTAGCTCTTTGATCATATTCAACACAGCTGATTTAAAGTCCAAGCCTGGGATTCATTGCAGCATTTTATGCTAAATTATATTTTTTCTCTTCCAATAGAATCCACTTCAAGTTGGTCCTCTACTTATCTCCTGACTTTTCCATCTCAGATTAGCTACTCTTCCTCACTGTTGCTGATGTCGCTTTCCTGCTCAGTAGTTTCTCTGAAATGGTTTTCTAACACAGAAATCTCTGCTATCTTAGATCAACGAGAGGGTTTAGTAGCTGCATAGAGATTTCCTTTAACCCCTGCAGATGGGCTTTCTGTCACAGTGGGACCAGACCTTCCATGTCCGAGCAGACCACTTACACCTCAGCCTTAGCCTCCATCTCCTTTGCTCAGAGAGTCCCGAAAACAGCCTGAGGTGGGCGAATGTAACCTTCTTAGGTCAAAGTCTCCCAAGCAAGGCTCTATATGACCTCAGAGATTTCCAAGAATATAATGGGTCCTTCCTAGATTTTTTAAAAATTGTTTAAAAATTGTTTGCTCCAATTTTTATTGGAGGCAAGTAGCAAGTGAAGAACTTTTTATCAACAAATACCACTGAGAATTTATATTTGTGCCACAAACGTTCTAATTGAGGAGAAACAGAGACTAGCTGGGTGAATGGTGGTTTCTAGGTAGCCACCAGACAGCACATTGTTGAGATACTCTGAAAATACCACTTTAGAACATTTGCACGCCCATGCTGCATCTTCCCCTGAAGGCAAGTCCTCTTTGCCATGATGATTTAGTTTTCTAAGACTGTCATAGAGCTGAAGACAGAAAATGTCATTTTTGAGGAACCTACTTCATGACTCTTACAGTTACTTGACAGTTAGGATGTGGTGTAGGAAGGTCCTTCTGTATTTCTGTTGCTGTCATTGGTTAATAAAGAGACTGCCTTGGCCTTTTGATAGGGCATCCCTTAGGTGGGCGGAGTAGACAGGACAGAAATGCTGGGAAGAAGGGAAGTGTGGCAGATGCCATGTTTCTTTGGCATGAGATGGATGTAGGTTAGGATATTTCCCGGTAAGCCACCACCCTGTGGTGATACACAGATTACTAGATATGGGTTAAAATAATATGTGAGAGTTAGCCAAGAAGAGGCTAGAGCTTATGGGCCAGGCAGTATTTAAATTAATACAACTTCCATGTGGTTATTTCAAATGTAAGGTAGCCTGGTGACCGGGAGCCGAGTGGGACAGAACAAGGGACCCAGCCTGCGCTCATTACAACAAGGATGTCCCATACTCAGTAAACCTCTGGGGTGTTGTGAAATGTCATCAAAATATAACAAAAATACTGATTTATCTTTTCTGTGCAGCAGTAAGTTTTGGAGGCTATTTCTGTACACTACGGAGGTGCCTTTTGTTTGTCAAGCTAAGGCTTGCAGTCAACAGTCATAGACTGAGATGAATTCATTCTTAGAGGACTTCCACGTTAGTTCTCAGTCCAGCTTGCCTATGGCTAGTTATCCCACAGGGAGTCATTTTACACTTTACATCATTGTCCTGGTCAGCTGCCCTCAGACACGGCTCCCAGCAGCAGCATCCTGGCCTCTACCAGGTCTACAGAAAAGATCCTACCCACAGCATCTCAAATGCTGCTGTGACGTCTTCTTCTGTCACCCAGACAAACGATGGACCAGCCTCTATCTAACAGCATGGAGTAATCCTTCAGTGGCGTTATCTTTTGATGACTAAAATGAAGTTTAACCTGTCAGAATAACTGACAAGGAACCGGGAGACTGGTGGGATCCTTAGGGGAGGGCAGGGTGGAATGCCCACTTGCTGCTGCTTCTGACCAAACCAATTACCCTTCTCTGTGACCATGAAAGCATGGGCGACGGTGATAAGCCATGCTGGCTTATGAGAGGCCTGGCGTCTCCCAAACACTGAACAGTTAGCCTTGTGAGCCCTGTTCGGATGGAATCACATACAAGGGAAGCATCTGTTCACACTGTGACTCTTATCTACAAGAAAACCTGTATCGGAGAAAAATATAACAAAAATAGAAAGACATCGGGACTTTTGTAGAATGAGTTTCACCATCTAGAAATCTATTATTGAGTTCAAGGTCGTCAAGTACTGATAAATTCGGGGGAAAAAAAGAGTTTTAATTTAAAAGTTTAAGAACTTTTTCAGTCATTTCTTTTCCTACAAAAAAAACAAAGAGGAAAACAATCAGGATTATGAACGCTAATAAATCTAGAAATATTTAAAGCCCACTCAAATACTGGAGACAGAACACAATGGCATGGATGAATGTGAGAGGCCTGAGCACATAGGCCAGAAAGAGAAGGGAGCTCCTAGAGACTCCGTGTGGGTTCAAAGAAACACGACAAGGAGGAGAAAACAGACAAGTACTGTCAGCAGGCAGATGGGGGGGCACTGCAGCAGATGGGAGCTGTGGCAGACGGGGGGGGCACTGCAGCAGAAGGGAGCTGCGGGGTGCTGCGGCAGATGGGCACTGAGGCAGACGGGGGAGGGGAGGCACTGCAGCAGATGAGAGTTGAGGCCAACGGAGGAGGGCATTGCGACAGACGGGAGCTGCGGGGCACTGAGGCAGATGGGGGGGGGCGCTGCAACAGATGGGAGTTGTGGCAGACGGGGGTGGGGCACTGCTGTGGCAGACAGGCTACAGAGCCATTGGCCTTACTACCCTCTTATTTCTGTCATCTGAGCTGTGCAGGAACTGAGGTGCATTTTATTAAATGCTTCACGTAAATAATGTGTGCTGCCAATCGTCCCTCCATACCCTTTCCCCTTCGTGATTCCCTGAGAAGCAGCCTGCTAGCCTTTGGATTAGCCGAATGCCTTGCCACTGAAGAACAAGGAACAGATTTTCTTTAATTATAAAGAGGAGTGAGGGACTGTCCCTCATACCTTCTGAAAGAGCTTCTTCGGAAATGTAATGAATTTCTGTCTGAAGCCGAACTTGTTGGCATGTGATGCGATTTCACGGATACCGAGCCCTCCACATGGCTCCAGGTCATCCTCCTAGAAATGTAAAGATGTAGGAAGACGAACACCTTGATTTTCCAGGTCTCTCGTGACCTACACAAGAATCAAGAGCACGACGTAACTATTTCCAATCATACGATCATCTTTAGAATTCGTATCAAACCTTTATTCTGGAGAACCCTGACTAGCACTTGTACTATTTCAGCTCACAGAGTGACCTGGGGGTAAGCGGGCTAGAAAGGAGACAGGTATCCCAACTATGATACACTCCCAGGAAATGACCAGGCTCTGAACTAAGGACACAAGGGTCACACTTGGGAGAATTTAGTAGTGTAACATTTAGGACCTGCTGATCAAGTGGGGGGGGACCTAGAACCCATTCAGATCTTTACAATAAAATGAATAAAAAGTCAGGACTATATAAGTGCCATTCTTTATTCCTTAGAAGAATTTGTAAATCCATCTGTACAAAATCGTAAAGGGAGGCTTCGAACTTAGGACTATATTACACGAAAGTATGTTCTGGAGACATGGGTGAACATTAGTGTAACGTCCTGCAAACACTTATTACCTCCGACCCATGCTTCTGCAATCAGCTGTAATTATTATTGTTTTGATTTTTGGAAAATAAAGTCTGGTTCTCTGGCTTATACTGACTTTGAACTCTTGATCTTCCTGCCTTAGCTTCCAAAAGCGCATGAATTCACAAAACCATTCTAGTCTACAAAGTTAAATGGTAAATGCTATACCTGAGAACAGTTTCAATCATGTTCAGAAGTAACTAAGAAGTTTTTTAAAAATGCAATACAAAATTCTGAAAACCATTATCTCCAGGCTTCTATACGTCAATTTCAGAGATATGTAAACCATAATCACTTCATGCCCAGCTTTTCCGTTTTGGAGACAACTTTAGATGCTGCCAAGGCTGGTCCATTGGGTTCAGACTTCATCCCGTTGATCACAGCTCCTCACCAGGCTGGAACTAAAGGAGAGAGCCTGCTGGCTTTTGTGTCTGGAGTTTGTATACCTAAGGACTCCCTGTCACAACTCACAGACCACTCACTTCACACCCTTCACTAGAGGACAGGAGGGTGACCTAGCAGCAACCCTCTGTCCTCCAGATGGTTTAACTCTCATGGAAATCCCAACGTCACCACTGGCAGATAAGTCACGATGTGTCCCAGTTCACTGCCTGAAGCATCCAAACGATTCCCTTCAACTGGACTGAGTACCCGATTCCTAGAGGTGCTGGGTGGAAACACTAAACGTAAAGACAGGGCATGGCGTCCCTGCTATAGAAGACCTTGGCACTGAGGACCCAGGACCACTCAGGGGACAGTCTTCGGGCATCCACTCAGACCCGGCCAAGCCACAGCTGCTGTTTTCTCAGCACTACTGACTTCATTTTCTCTGTTGTGGTTAGTGTCCTTGTTAAGTTCAACAGGCTAAACAATGTCTGCTCTTCCACTGACCTGTCGCCTGGCCACAGCTAACAACTGTGTGTATTTTTTTTTTAAGCTAAAGGAGAGGATTTTGAATCTTCTCACCATAAACCAAAGTGAAAAGGTTAAGCCGAAGGGCACCATGCTAAACCCGAATTTATCAGAATATAATGCAGACATATATCAAAACACCACAATGTTCTCTGAGCACCCACATCAGGCTGACAACGCCAGTGTCCAAAGGTCTGATGCCCTCTTCTGGCCTCCCTGGGAATGTTCACACACCTGCTACCTATAGTCCAGCAGGCACATAGACATAAACAAACCAAAACCAAAAATTTTCAAGGACAGCTCTAGGGTTTTGTGTCGAAATAGAAGTGTCCATGTTGTGTATCCATCCTACTGATCTGAACCAGCAGCTTCCTCACAACAGAGAGGAGAGCCCTCCATCTACAGAAACAAACGGCAATCAATTTTCTTCACTACAGCTGAACACGCTTGCTTAGCAAACATTACATTTTAGAGTCTTCAGAGCTCTAGGTGGCAGCTGGAGGATACTGTCACTTTGGAGGGCCACTGTTCTTGCACTGGATGACGCCTTTAGTGGGGACACTCATATTGCTCTAGGAAAGTTCTCTCCGTGTTCCATCATCTTGTGAACTCACTGCCGCAGCCTTAAGAATAGCGTACTGCTTCTAGGTTTGATTCAAGGAAAGGGGGAAGGAGGAAGGAATACGTGGGATGAGCAGATGTATGTACCACGTGCCAGGAGAATTCTCTACCACTCAGCTATATCACCAGCCATTTACTTTAATTTAAATTAATTTATATTTCAATACATCCTCACAGGTACCTAGGGCACCTATCCAAACGCCTGGCCATTAACGCTCAGCTCAAGCTATTCATTTGCTGTACAGTGTAGTGTGCTTTGGAACAGGGCCTACGGCAGCAAGAGGACATTAGGATCTTTGTGGAGGGTGAGACCGACATGAATAGCAGGTATCCAGGGAGACTTCCTGGTCAAGGAGGCAAGAGGGCTGTTTTCAAAATCAAAGCCACATGCCGTGGTCATTCTGAGCAGGACAGTACTTAGAAGTAAAGGGAGATGAAAGGAGAAGCAAGGCACAAGGGGGACTAAGGCCAAACCTCGTGTGGTAGCCATGGGACCTCAACAATATGAGAAGGGTGGAGTGGAGGAGGGGGCATGTCACAGCCTCTGGAACCAGGGAAGGAGACTAACTTGGTCTGGCGCAGGTGGTCATTCCAACGGTGGCTTGGAGCAAGAGGACAAGGCTAAGATGGAGGCTTGGAGGCTCACTCTGACAAAAACATGGAGATAGGAGATATTTTTTCAGTATGGTGAGCAGGGAACGGGCAGAATACTGGCTCATTTCAAACAAACAGGCTGCTGTGTCCTATGAGCGCACTATGGACTTCATGGCTGCTACCCATTCCCCAGAACAGGAGACGCCAGGGACCATGGCAGCCACTGCTACCCACTCCCCGGGTAAGGAGATTCCAGGGTACATAGCAGCCTCCAGCTTTGACCTCAGGTCAATCATGTTCATGATTAGAACCATTTCCAAACTTCCCAGCTTCACAGAGACAGACTGGCATCCATGAACAAGCTCAGCAAGATGAAGCCAGCCTCTCCTTAGGTAAAGAAGGCAAACAGCAAAGAACTTCACTGCACGGAAACTTAAAGAACCAGGAGCAAATGGTGATGAGTACTAGCCCCCAAATCCACAAGCAAGGAAATCTTAACTTTCTGCAATAAAATGTCTAAAACACAGGTATGTCAAAGAACTCCATCTCTGTGTAAAAAAATAAACTCTCTTCTGAGGTTGAAGTATGATGAACCGCCAAATCAAGAAAACTTTCATATCGCAACAGTTAATAAAAGTTCTCAACACGGCATTCCTTTGGCTTCAGAAAGCATGCCCTTGTGTGGACGCCAAGCAGAGAGGCTTTGTCAGTGTGAGAGCATTTCCTGATGAGTCTGCTCCAGGGATGGAACAGACAAGGCAGAGGGAAGAGGCACGCAGAAATCCACAGCTCAGAGCTGAGATCAAGGCAACCGTCATTTGATGGCTACAGGAAGTCTTCCTAGGACTGGCCTAGCCCTGAACCACACAAAACAAACAAACGGATGTGTATCAGTAAGTATAAAGAGATTCCCAAAGTGAGAAATGACCAACATAAAAATAAGAAACCAGAATCCCCGTCCATCACTCCTGTAAATCCCAACGACAACCATTCTACTATTTGTATTAACGTTTACCCTCTAGGTCCCTCGGAAGTGGAATAATATCTCCCTTTTCCCTCTAGTGCTGTCTCCGGAACCATCGACATCAGGTAACACACACTCCTGGCCATCTGTTTTCTGCTCTCTATTCTGATCCTGAAATCTGTGAGCACCCAATCTACCTTCCAAATTATAGCCCATCAAAACTGAGTGTCACAACATTATAGGTCATGAAGTCCCCAGTCTTCCAAAGCATCACTAATCACCCACCTTCAGCTATGAAACCAACGCTACCTAGTGTAAAGCCTTGCTCTGGCCAGCCCTGTAGTCTGTTTCTGCATCTGCTATAAAGAGTCACACTGAACGATAGGAAATCCAGTGTCCCCAATTTCAGTAACCTAACACCACAGGCACTACTTCTCTGAGGTTGTGTTGTGCACAAAAGAACTGCAACTGTGTTTGCTATGAGGGGATGGCTCACCAAGGCTGAGGGCAGGATGCCATAGCTCACAGCAGTCTTCATAATACATGGATTATCACAGTTCCATAGACACCCCAGGACTCCACTTATTTAGATGGACATGCCCAAACACAGAATAACCACTGGCAGGGATTACCATTCTGATGGTTTCCAGAAATCAGAAGTGATGTTTAAGATGAGAACTATCTGACATGGTCTCATGTATTTGAATGTGTGATCCATAGCTGGTAGAACTGTTTGGGAAGGATTAGGAGGTGTGGTTTTGGTGGAAGAGGTATGTCACTGGGGGTAGGGTTTAAGGTTTTAAAGGCCTGTGACATCCCTGCCTCCTACTGGCAGATAAGGATGTAAGTAAGCTCTCAGCTACTGATCTAGTACTATGCCTGCCTGCTGCCACCACTCTCTCCACTATGACGGTCAAGGACTCATCCTCTGAAACTGTAAGTATCAATAAACTCTTTAAATTGCCTTGGTTATGATGTCTCTTCACAGCCACAGAAATGTTACTCAGACACTGGAGGTCAAAGAATACAGTGAGAAAGTACTGTTCAGACAGCCAGCACGGACACTTGATGACTAAATATATTTTAATATATTCTTAAGTTAAAGGTGAAGATGGGCTCACTGAAGCCAGCAGGACCAGGCTCTAAGAATTGTTTCTGTTGTTATTCTGGAAACCGTGTGTAACATTTTTCCCCCTAAGACTGAAATCTTCCACCCTACAGGGAATCGCCCTAAGACAGAAAGTAAATAACTCAAATAGCTTCAGGAAGTCCTGGAAATTGAATAGATTCACTAGGTCCCTCTCTCCCAAGAGTAAGCAAAGGTCTGAGAATCACTCTCACACAAAGCCAAGCTGCAAAAGAGACTGAGAAAGGCCCAGCTGCCTGGGAGAAGAAGAAACCAGCTGAGCTGCTTAGCCATGTGAAAATGGCACTAGCCCACCTGGGGAGTTGCCTGCAATCTGTGCATGGCACTCTAGGTTCCCCACTTTTGTGAGCTGTTACCCATGCAGGCTTTGGTGATACAGCTGCCTTTGAGTTGTTTCTGCTAATGAGGCAACCCCTCGTCGATACTTCTGTAAGCAACCTCAGTGAAACTCCTCAGATCACCAAGCTGGACATTGGTGGTGTTTGTGCTTTGGTCTGCTGTGGGCTCCCTACGTGGGATGAGCAGATGTATGTACCATGTGTCCCTAGGAAAAGTCTGTCACACAACAGTGACCTGGCCTCTCTGCATTCCAGATTTCTCACCAGTCCATTGGTGGTGTCATTCATCTCTCGGGCATTCACACATGTCCAGCGAGATGGTACACGTGGAGTATGTGGACAGTAAATGCCACACCTTGGCCTTTTGTCACACTGTTGGCTGCTACATTTACCTGATATTTCTCCAGATGATTTGGTGGAAGAGGACACCCATTTTAATTCAGCACAACCATTCTACAATCATCACGTTCACAGGTGTAGGACATCCATCTTTTACACACCAGTCTGAAATTGCTAAAGTATCTAACTATCAATTGTCCTCACTCTGTTAAAGGCATTCAACTACAGAGATGAGTTTTGGTTACAGTTGATATTTCTGATGATTCTAAGCATCTCCTGGATACCTGCTTACAGTGGTCCTGGTCTAGACACCTGACAGTCTTGTTTGCTGTGGCTATGTATGTATGAATATGGTCACCATTTTCAACTCAAAGAGAACCTCCACTGCAGGAACACAATACTTTGGAGAGTAAAGCTATCTCTATATCTGTCTTTCATCTATCTCATCTATCTATCATCCATCTATCATCTATCTATCTCATCTATCTATTTATCATCCATCTATCCATCTATCATCTATCTATATCATCTATCTCATCTATCTATCATCCATCTATCATCTATCTATCTCATCTATTTATCATCCATCTACCCATCTATCATCTATCTCATCTATCTATTTATCATCCATCTATCCATCTATCATCTATCTATATCATCTATCTCATCCATCTATCTATCTATCTATCTATCTATCTATCTATCTATCTATCTATCTATCTATCATCTCTTTCTACTCATACTCTGAATTACCTTTTATGACCCAAGAGTGACTACAAATACCAGTGAGAGTTTTCCTTTCCTATTCTTTTAATCCTCAGAAAGTGCCCTGGCTCACGTACATGCTGACTGATCTCACTGGAGTGAGAGAGGCGGTATAATTAAATGAAGAAGTCTCAGGAAAGCTAATGCCTTTAAGAGTCAATATCTCATAAACATCTGGGGAAAAATAAGTCCCCTTGAGTAGTGTGCAAGGACCAGGCTTACACTCGAACCAATGAAGCTTCTGTTCAGACAGAAATGTCATTAGGAGGAAACAAATGGATGAGGGGAAGCTTTCACGCATTGTTTAAGAAACAAGAGTCGCTCTTGCAGAATTTGATGAGGAAGGCCTTCCAGCCAGTATGCCCTGAACACAAGGAACATCCCAATACTTCTTCCCTACCATAGCCATTATCCAAAACACCCAGGTGCCCGGTCACTCTCTCCAAGATGGATGGACGACTGTAGCCCTGAGAGTACTTCCTGTCTAATCAGAATCCAGAGCCTGGGATAGTTAACCCTGAGTAGCAGGGCCTCAGCAGAGACCCTGGTTTAGGCTCTATCATGGTACACTCACTTCTTCCCGTGTTCCTTTTAACACATCTCGTGGCCAGGCCATGGATCTTGTCCATATGGAAGAATGGTTTTGCTCCAGATGCTAAGAGTACAGCAGCTCAGTCAGCCGTAGCCTTGACTTAGAACCTGAAACACTAAACTTTGTTGCAGTGAGTCTATCTCTGGTCTCCATTCCCTCCTAGACAACTGAGTATTAGTAAAGGGACTTCGCAGTGCATCTATCGGGACCGAGGGGACTTTGGGGAAACCATGAGGTTGAAGGTGTCTTTTTCGCATACTTGTTCCAGTGATCCCATTTGGAAAGTGTTGTACAACATCCTAGAGCGTAACTTTCTCTAAAGTAATATGGACTCTAAAATCTATTCCCAGGCTCTAAAAAGACTTAAACACAGTCCACTGTGATGTTACAGGACCCAGCTTCTGAGAGTGTTAGCTGCCTTGCTAAACTAAACCTCTCCAAACATCTCAGGCACACCATGATCAATCTGGTACTAATCCCACCAAAACAAAGGATTTCTAGACTGGTTTGTGTTGCTTCTCACTGACGTGTTTGGTTACATTATATTCAACAATGTCTGGACAAACAGACAGATAGATGGATGGAGGGATGGATGGATGACTTTTTCTAGAATTAGGTCAAAGGGCACATTTTCTAATTCCTTCACTGATACAGGAACCTCAGTTAACTCATAGTGATTTGGGGGGGTTGTTATATTTCTGTTACTATTACAAAATGTCGGATGTATAAACTGAAAAAGATAAATAGCCTATATATAAACCCTTGGTTGTCTCCCAGAAGTTCAGGTAAGGCCTTACTGCAGAAGACGTGACACACTTTGGACATAGGATTTGCAATAACCACGTTGGAACTGAGCTTGAAACCTCATTGTACAGGCTTCTCTCTCACTGTGTCAAAAGGTGGCATGCAAAGGGGCCAAGGGGTAGAAGCCTTCAGTATTCCTTCCCAGCTGTAAAGCCTAGATACATGGCAGTGACCAGACTGGAAAGGTACCCAGTGAGACAAGGTCACTCTATCCTCAGCTTTGCCACTAGCCCTCTAATTGGATCCAAGGCCAGGTCAACAGGAGGAAGAGCATGCCTGGTAGTGCAGACTTTGCCACCTACATGTGGCTAATGAGGTCGTTGACCTGGGAGGAGCCCCTCCTACTGCTGGTTTCCTAAGCCAGCATAATCCCCAGCTGCACCTCCAGACTCATCCAAACACTTCTCTCCTTTTTGCAGCAGAAACCCACCAGGACTGAAAGCTGCAGCTGATGGAAATGCGAAGAACAAAACTGACCACTGGTTGTCCATTCCCCGCTGATACATCTACAACTCTTGCATCCAAGACTTAGCAACCACCACGGAAGAGGGGCCGGATGACTGTAGGAGCGAGTGGACCAGGAAGTCTGCTGTGATTATATCTTCTATGACAGGGGAGTTATGCCCATGAGTTCTTGACACAGCACAGCTGCATGACTAAGACCTGGACAATGACCACAGCATGGTGTGTCAACATAGATGGGGGAAGTCTCACAAGGAGAGCCATGGGAAATTAGCATCTGCTGAGAGAGGGAGAATCAGTCTGCCCCCATAATGAGTGCCTTGGTTGCTTATCCAATAACAAGTGGTCACCCTAGAAACTCACATGTGAGCAGCCCTGAACACTTTCAGGGCACTATATTCATGTACTTGTCTATTTCTATGTATATGCAAGAAGCATGGGTAAAGCAGAGGGGGTCCAAACACGTGAGAGAAAGCTAAGGCTTGGCCGGGGGAGGTAGGAAGTGGAAGAGGAAGGAAGAAATGACATAATTGTATGTTTATATTTTTAATTCAACTTTAAAAAGATGAAAGATCTACTCACACTTTTAAAGCTTCACATCAACAGTCAGTTGGGACATTGTGTTTGGCCTGTATGGGGCCCATTTATGACAGCAAAAGTACAAGGTGGCAGCAACAGTTCACTGCATGGTACCAGAAGGAAAAAAGAAGACGGACCAGGGCCTGGTACCTCCTTCCCAAGGATGCATCCAACAACCCGACTTTCTCGCACCAAGCACTACCTCTTAAGGGTTCTACCACCTCCTACTGGTGCTGCTGGCTGGGTTCAGGCTTTCACCACGTAGAGCGTGGAGGACACTTGAAGTTCTAAACAAGGCAGCAGCCTCCGCTTCTGCCTGGATTATGAACGATTTCAAACTGAGCTCTCTTTATTGCAGATATATTTCATTCCCCAAAGCACTGACTATCTGAAGTCAGGAGTTGAGCAGGAATTATTTTATATTCCCCATAGCAATAACTATTCAAGATGGATGACACTCAATGAACATCCACCGTTTCGCTGTAGGCGACAGTGAAGGAAATGTGCCAAGATGTTTCTCTGGAGCCATTCAGGATGTTGTAAGAATATGCCCTAGTCTTTATAATAGCTAAACAAGAGAAATGTATTCTCATAGCTCTAGAGGCAGAGAAATCTGAGTATCAAGGGACTGTCACACCTAATGAGAGCCTCGTTCTCTATAGGCATGGCCTACTGTGCTCTCAGATGAACCAAGGAGAGAGCATGCTCACTTGGCCTCCTTTGAAGGGCCCTAATTGAATTCTCATGAACACACCCTTCATGATTCATGATTCGATCACAGAAGCCTTTTATTACTTTTGGGGTAGAGTTAGGCATTGGCATTCAAATCTGGGAGAAAATAAAGTTTAATACACAGCCGAACACAACCGCAAAACACAAAAGCCTGATAGATTTCTCATGTGTTTTTATTCATTATCTTATTTCAAATTTCCACAGAAGCATCACTGAAAAAACTATGCAAATAGATTTTATTTCTCCGCAATACAATATTGGTAAAATACTGCACATGCAGGTGAGCTTTCTCAGAAGCAGATTGGCGTGAGTGGTAACCCAGAGCCCAGCACTGGCATGGATCCGCCTGCAGGGCTGCTTTGTGTCAGGGTAGACATGGTCCCAGTTAGCTCTGGGGATTGGGTCATATTCCAAGGAAGCCATTTTCCAACTCAGTTTGAACTGGACAGAACTGGATTTCTAAGGGCCAGAGAAGTCACAAGGGCTAAGTAACTGGAGCCAACCAAACCTAGAGGATCCACACTGCTTCCAGCAATGCTTAGC
Source organism: Dicrostonyx torquatus (assembly GCA_028555095.1). Classification (NCBI taxonomy): domain Eukaryota; kingdom Metazoa; phylum Chordata; class Mammalia; order Rodentia; family Cricetidae; genus Dicrostonyx; species Dicrostonyx torquatus. The sequence goes on along the minus strand of JAQHUG010000279.1, from coordinate 629,656 downwards.
TCACTGTCTACGCTGTGGACTATGGAGCTGCTGCTAAACAGGCTTTCTGTGTGTGGTTCTCTATGGACACTCTTGCTCCTGAACTTAGGAAGGTCACGTGTCAGGCTTCGATGCAACCTCTCAACCTTCTCTCGGTACAGTCTCTGTCTCCACATGGTAAAGGGAGACTTGGCTGATACTCCTTTGGTCTTAGATTTCTCTTGCTTGCCTTTTTAATTAAATGCAATGCAGGGCCATGGGGTGAGTAAATCCCTTTAAACATCTGATAAACTGCAGGACACTGGTTCACAGCACGGATGCGGGGCCTGAATTCATTCCCAGCTGAGGGACACGAGGCTGAACAAGTTATATGACCTTTAACAGCCTCGTTTCCACACTTGCAAAAGAAGCTGCTACTTCAGAAGGCTGTTCTAATCATTGTGCCAAGCCGCACAGGAAGTTCTGCAGAGCGGCAGGCTCACTGGGTATGTACATATTACGGTCCCCAAAGCGGGGCTCTTATGCTGTACACTTCAGGCAAACTGCTTGCCTTCAAACCTGAGTTCAGCTATTCCCTGGCTTTGTGGCTTTTGACAAGCTACGTACCTTTCCAATTATATAAAGGACTTTGACTCCCCAGCACTACGGCGGCAGCTCTAGGCTGGAGCCTCCACACTCACTGTTAACTCAGCTTAGCCACACAACCCTGGAGTTTCTCTGCAGTTGGGCTTACAGTGATTGATCAGATAACCTAGGTACCAGCTGCTCTGTGGGTCATTACAAATGATGAAAACAGGGTAAGGACTACCAAAGGGAAATGGGCAGGCTCCGTGATTCCTGCTCTCTGAAGGTGTGAGTCTCAAAGCCCAGAACTCTGTGGGTGAGGACATGCGGAGTCTATATAACTCAGCTTCAAAAACAACCATGAGCGTCTCATTCAGCGTCATGGGCAGACAAAAAAGGGCGGTCTTCAATACTTCAGGTAGAAGGGAACTTGCCTTCCAAATAAACAGATTTGACATATAACAACTGATGGGCCTTTCGTTTTCCAGCAAGGATTTTATGTTGGCCTCCTGGTATCAAGGGTGCTGGCTGCCACTGTAGGAAATCCTTCTGTGCTAGAGCCGATGTGGTTGCCAGATGCTTACATCAGGATCTGATGATACTTCATATGAATGTCCCACTTATGGTGGCATAGAAGGCTTTTATTAGTCAGATACAGTACACAAGATGAAAATGTAATCCAAAAATTAACTACTACTCTTCCCCAAGGCTGTATCCAGAATCCCAGATTACTTACTATGTTACGTAAGGCCAGCTGATGCTGACCCAAGACTGAAGAAAAAAAGGTTTCTGGTTTATTTGTTTGTTCTAATGGACAGAACCCAGAGATACAAGCCCAGATGGCAGCCAATACTTTACAATGAAGCTATAATCCTCAAAAACTTCCTAGAAATCAGCCTTCTGGTAGCAAGAATATGTGCCTCACGAGTTGGCCCCGCCACGGGAGCATTTCCTACAGTGACAGCCAACACCCCAGATACCAGGAGGCCAAGGTAGAGTCCTCGCTGGCAGGCAAACACGAGGCCCATCAGTTGTTACCCGTCAAAGAGAACATCACAGCTTTCCTGGGCACTACTCACGGTGAGAACACTGCAGACACCAGACTGCAAAACAACAACAGCAGGCATCCCTGAGGAAGAGATGCAGGTTACATCTCATGCTCATCGTGGGGCTCATGAAACCTCACACAGCAACGAAAGCTTTCCAGACAGCACACTGTGGAAACGTATAGAGGAAATTTAGGAAAGACTTAGGAAAATTAATGATGCCTCTATGATGCTTACCGCTAAACAGCATGTTAACGAAACAAGAGACAACTGACTAAATGGGCAGTTGACCTATAAAGGGTGTGGCTTTCCTCAGCTCTCATACGTACCTGCTAGAGAAAGGTATACCTAGTCTTCTGGGGAAAGCCAAATTTTTTTTTATAAATTTTTTAAAAATATTTATTTATTATGTATACAATATTCTGTCTGTGTGTATGCCCCCAGGCCAGAAGAGGGCACCAGACCTCATTACAGATGGTTGTGAGCCACCCTGTGGTTGCTGGGAATTGAACTCAGGACCTTTGGAAGAGTAGGCAATGCTCTTAACCACTGAGCCATCTCTCCAGCCCCAAAAGCCAAATTTTTAATGAGTCGCTTCGTAAGATTCAAACAGTAGCGCTGAACTAAATTCTTTAAGCAGTTTTCCATAGGCAGATGCTAAGGCAGCCCTGCCAGTTCTGTTTTCTCACGCACACACCTTTGTTCAAGTCCCTACTCACGAGTGTGAAAAGAACATGCCGCTAGCTGGTAACCAGGGGTGACTGCGAGGCGACCGGGGGTCGCTCTGAACACCAACCCAACGACACTACGCGATGTAGGACAGTCATTTGCTGGTCAGCATGCTCAAGAGACATGTTGAGAAAGCCCGTGTGACAAAGACCTGCTAAGGATTGTACCTCTGAGAGAAGCCCTTCAGAGTTCAGGACAAAAGCCCGAGAACAGCGCATTCTGTGGGAACACTTGGCCTATTCTGAATTAATCTTCAGTCTAGGTCAGGAGGAATACGAGGTCTATGATCTTGGTGTACTTATACACACAGAGAGGATCATGAGGGGAAGTAGAAGGCCCCTTAATAAAGAGAGAAGAGACTGTGATCTCCTCTTATGGATCTCAGAGACAGGACTGGAAACCAGAGCGGAGGGTCAAGCCTGAACTCTGAAACATCTCGCCATCTCTATATAATCTGCCAGCTAACAATGAGGTGAACCTGTGGAGGGGAAAAAAATAGACCTTCCATTTTTAAAGAAAATGAGAGACACATTATTCTGGGACAATACTTGAGTGGCCATGGCCCAGGAAAATAGATTTAGGTGATTCAGAATTTCCCAGCAGAAGTTTCATGGAGTTTTATAGTTTTCCCTAGCAAGGAAGGTTAAAAAAAAAAATCAATGAGAACTTAAAATACTTTGGTGAGTACATCATGGAGGCAGGTTTAGCAAGATGGCTTCTCTTTAGGCTGAGGCTGCCAGCTCATGGCATTCTTAGCTTTTGGTTGGTGGAAACCAGGGGGTCTGCTAAGCCAATGGAGTCCAAAGCTTTTTATCTACTGGTCACACCGTGCTAGTTCTGACACCCAGGCGGGCAAGAAGTTAATTAACCTTTGGACCCGCAACGTTTCAGTCTCTCCACAGTAACAAGGTTCTAATCAGTCCGTCTCTGCAGACACAGATTCTTTCCAGGAGGTAGTGTTCTCTGTGGTCCCCCATCCTTCAGTGCAAACATCACAATTTGTGCACAGACGGGCACACGTTATTTATTAAATAGTATAAGGACCCTTATGGCTAGGAAGTTCATTTAAATTATCTCAAAGGAAGAAAGACTGAGGCCATTCACCATTTCCATTTTCTTTACCTGTATGGTCACATTTATTAAATGTCACATGGATTCTTTTATCACTATTGTGTTACTGACAATTTCATTTTCCTGTGAGTCGAAAGGAAGCTGGGACCAGTGAGCAACCTTAATTCACACAAGCACTTACCTGTAAGCCAACTGGTACTGAGTACATTATGTGAAAAAAGTCACATGTAGACAGGCTATATACACACATACATAAAATCCTACATAATCCATATTTTAATAAACCAAGATTTTGAATGCTATTTTT
>JAQHUG010000279.1:582681-621408 GCA_028555095.1 Dicrostonyx torquatus | reverse complement strand
TTACAGTTGTGTTGCTTGGTCTTCTTGCAGGACTCCTAACAGTGGGAGCAGGGATTGTCTCTGACTCTGGGGCCTGCTTTTGGAACCCTTTCCTCCTACTGGATTGCCTTTTCCAGGCTTAATAGGAGAAGAGGGCCTAGTCGTACTGCAACTTGATATGCCATGGTTGGTTGATACCCATTGATAGCCATTTCTGAAGAGAAGAGGAAGAGGAGTAGATTTCAAGGGAAAGAGGGGAGGTGGGGAGAGAGGTTGGGAGGAGAGCAGGGAGGAGAAGCTGTGGTCAGGATGTAAAGACAAATGAACAGATAGATAGATAAATAAGTAAATGAAAATAAGAAAAGTAAGTTTTATTCAATGTCGTTACATTGGGAAGAAGGAATAAGAGATCAAGGAAATGTCCTAAATCTGTCTTCAGTTGTGCTAAGGACTGGGGACCTGTTACACCATAAGGAAGTTTGAAAATTTTCTAGAACTGTTTGAAACCCTTCAGAGACTAAATTTTCCCTTCTGAACAGTATCCTTTCCCTCTCCTGGCATAGATTCCTAGAGAAACTCCCATATCCTTATGGCCCACCATTTTACTAGTTTGATTGTCAGATGGAGGGACACAGTGTCTCTTTACAATAACTTTATATTTGCCAGACCAGTTACAAGGGGAATTCAGTTTTATGAAGATGTTCCCCAGAAAAGTCCTACATTACTATATATGGCCCACAAGCAGAGTAATGATGGGTCTACGAGATATTTATTTTTGGTGTTAGTAGCAACCAAATATTTCCTGAGTTTCTGGTTAGAAGAACAGAGGCAATGGAACACAGAAGCTATATTTAACAAAGAGACCATTCAAAAGACAGAAAGGAAACTCATCAACTACACTTGAAGGTCGTCTCACCATGAATTTCCAGGAATATGGTCAATGGGATGCAAAATTCTCTTCACTTGGCTATCTTTTAACAGCCTGGGGTTTCTCTAAGCTGTAGGACACTTGACTCAGGCTAAACTGAGAGTTCTGGCTCAGAGGCTGAAAGGAATTCTAGGACTGGTTTGTGTAATAAATATACATCAATGTAAGCATACGCGTTAAAGAAAACTTCATAAGGAAAACTGTAAGGTAGGTAGAAGATAAGATAAGGAAATGTGGTTAGAGGCATAGAAGAGTAGGGGGCATTTTAAATCTGTCATTAGGTTGATACAAATTTCAAAACATTTTCTGGATGAGTATTTTATCTTAGTTTTTAATTGAACTCACATATGGTTCTTAGAGCTCTTTATTATTATAAATGGCCAATGTTATCAGTTTTTTATTAGTCATTTTACATCTTAAAGCCAGCTGACTATTTGTGATCTTTAAAATTTTTGTTGCTAGGATGCTGCTAAGTGTAAAAGATAAACTAATTTGGAAGTAACACATACTCAACTATCTTTAGATCTTCTCATTTCTCCAAATACGTTAGACAGTAATGATCACACATATCTAATCCATACCAGATGGCTGTTTATCCCCAAACATTTCCTTCTATTTGGAAAACTTGTTCCCCTTCTATCTATATATATATATAAATATATTTTCTCCTGAAAGCTGCCTGTCCATGCTAGCTAGAGAATATGTATTTTGGGACAGATTATGGGATACCTTTGGAATTAACTTTCTCAGCTTTTACCTTGAATTCCATCTTCTCCCACTGGGTATCTGGATTATCCTGATATTTACAAAACCATGAAGATGCTAAAGACACTGGGTGACCAAACCTGCTTAAGTGTCGGCTCAGGTGAGCCAATAAAGTTCCTTCTAACCCAGGAATGGGGTATGATTTTTGGGTTGCTCTATGAGGCCTTTGTAATACCTAAGATTTTCCCCTTGACACCTTCACACTTTAGAGTGAGAGAGAACAATTATCTCTTGTCTTCAGTGTCTTTACCATTGAGGACTCAAAAAATTCCTAAGCTAAAGATTTGACAAGGTCATGGGAGAAGCAGCCAAAATGTGCAGAGTTGGGCATTTGATGAGTGTCAGAAGATAAAAGGCCAAATGATAATAAATTCAAATATTTGAATGACAAACAAAACAGAAATCAAAATGTCTTCAAAATTCTAAAAGAGGTAAGAAAATTGCCTTTAGAGGTCTGAAAGTAAGCACAGAGCAAACCAAAATAAACCAAATGTGTAGACCAAAATGTTTTCAAAACAAACTAAATACCTCAAACCAAATATATTGAAAGCGAAGCAAAAAGTGATCTATCAACTTTGGATACTCAATTGGTGAATTCAGAATAAATGAATGGACCAAACCAAGGCAGGTCCAGAGCTCTAGAAAGAACTCACCAACAACACACTGGAGCAAATGACACCAGACAGTTTAGATGTTTTGGACCCACGTAGGCACCAGGCTTTCAAGCAAGTCATTTCTCCAGTGAAAAGAGGATCATGCTGAGGGCCCCATGTTGGGTGCCATACTTGTTTATGCCAAGCTCTCACCTTAAAGGGAATAAGAAATAGTTTATTATGGAGCCAGTTTGAGTGACCATGGGACAGAAAACAAGATATACTTTACCGTAAGTTCCATGGACCAATCTGGAAACAATTTCATGAAGTTTTGTAGTTTTACAAAATGAAGAAACCATTAAAAAGGGGAAAATGAAGAAACAGTGGCTATTCCAGGAACTAAAACTAATCAAATATAAGGTAATTCACCACTGCACAAACTGTTAATCCCACAAGTGTGTGGGAAAAGGCCACTGACCCAAATCATGGCCAAATTAATTAAAGCAAGCCCTTAATTAACACAGGCTTTTTTAAAATTTGTATACATTGACTGTTTCTCCCTAAATAAATGAAGGCTCAAGTTATCTCTCATATAATATTATTTTCAGGTGTGTTATTTTTGCTTATTTCATGTTTGATTGACTTTGTGAAGCTGTGTTATTATGTCTGTCTAACATACCTGATGATCTAATAAAGAGTTGAGTGGCCAATACTGAGGCAGGAGAGACAAATGGGAGGGGCTAGCAGGCAGATAAAATAAATATGAGGAGAAATTTGGGAGCAAAGGAGAGGGCAGCAAGAGAGGCAGCAGGAGGACTTCACGGGCCAATCACTGAGTCACCCAGTCAGCCAGTCAGCCAGCTTCACAGCCAGGACATGGAGTAAGAAAGAAAGAAAAGGTATATATGAATAGAGAAAGAAACAAGCAAGCCCTGAGACCAAAGATAAATGAGATAATTTAGAAAAGCCAGCAAGAAACAAGCCAAGCTATGACCAGGCATTTTAACTAAGAATAAATCTCCATGTGTGATTTATTTGACAGCTGGGTAGTGAACCCCCAAAAAGCATAAAGAGTAGAGATTGAAACAACCAACAACAGAAATCAGCCTTGGACATGGGTAAGATAAGAGCTTTTGTAGTTCAGGAATTGAGGGTTTCCAAAAAGGAGATTTGGCAGGCAAATTGGTAGGTTACAAAAGCAGAACATAACTATATCGAGTTGGCCACAGCAACCTCTTAAAACAAAGACACAGTTACAGGTTGATAGAACAAGTAACGAGGTGGTCACAGCAACTTGATGAAACAGAGGCATGGTTGCCATTTCCTGGCAGGAAGAGTCCAAACCTTTAGAAACAGAGATTATTAATAATAATAATTTAACATTATTATATTATCTAGTTTTATATTGTATATTGATATATTATATTATCTAGTTTGACTTTCCTCTTAGACTACTTTCAAACCTCTGATGGAGGCAAGCTGGGTTATCACGTCTGCAGTGTTCCAATCACTCTAGAGTACTGAGGTTTGAGTGGATCATTTTCTGCAAACACAGCTCCTTTCCAAACTGACGGCCCTCTGAATAAACTAGTCAAAGATTAAATAATCTGTATTTCATCTATGTGTCAGGTAGCACAATAATAACTATTGATTCTGAGTGTGGCTTCTGACAACTATAGGTTGTCCTCTTCCCATCAGTGGTAAAAATAATAAAATTAATAAATAAATAAAAAGCCAAGGGCCTTGGTCCTAAAAATCTATACATATGATTTCTATCAACCTAGTGATCTTGGAATCATCATCATCCCCGGGGTAAATGCTGCCCATCTCTTTTGTTAAAGCCTAGTACAGAGGCCATCTAAACTGAGCCCAGACCCTAATCAGTCTGACAGTGTCTTAGTTAGGATTTCTATTGCCGTGACCATGGCAACTCTTACAAAGGAAACATCTAGTTGGGGTGGCTCACTTACAGTTCAGAGATTCAGTCCATTATTACCTTGATGGGGAACAGTCAGATGGAGTAGCAGCTGAGAGTCCAACATCTTGCATGCAACAGGAAGTTGACTGAGACCCCAGGCAGTATCCTGAGCATAGGATATCTCCAATGCCACCATCACACTGTCACACTTCCCCCAGCAAGGCCACGCCCACTCCAAAAAGCCATGCCTTCTAACAGTGCCACTCCCTTTGAGATTATGGAGCCCAGTTATATTAAACAACCACTGGCAGGGAGGAAGAGAAAGTAAGGAGATATATCGAGCTCTCCCTTGAGCTGTCAGGCTAGGGAAACAATCACCCTGGAGGAACTGGAATTTCCCCAGTTATCTTATGCTGGGAAAAAGAAAATGCTAAAGGAGAGAGGAGCAGCTTGCCTCTCTCAGACAAATCTGAAAACCTGTCAGACCACCTTGAAGGGAAGACAGAGAGGATGGGCAGGAAGACACCATGACCAGGACTCTTATCCTTACTTCATTTTGTGCTCTATGTCTATCTAAACCTCATGTCAGGGTGTCCAATGTACTTGAGGGTCACTGGGTCTCTTTATTCCTCTTCTTATATAAGCACACTGAATACATCTCCTTTCTCTGGCGTCTACTATTTCTGGTCTATTTAGTTGGTTATTGGTGCCCATTTATTATACAACAGATATAGATAATACGGTGTACAAAGTGATCAAGCCACATTTAAAGGATATCTTGCCATAGACATGTAGGGGATAAAACCATTTCCTCACCTACTGTATGGACAGCTGTGGAGATCTGTGACAGGCAAGGCAAATTGGAAGACAAGACATGCGAATGTATTGTGTAAGGTATGGCTCACAGTGGGTTCAGTCAAAAGTCCCCCAAAAGAGGGAACAGTGAGTGCTTTTATGCCTAGTTTGGGTGATGGGGATAGCTATGAAAAAATTTATAAGAGGTAACAGAGGGGAGGGAACAATGAAGAAGCCTTTGGACAGGAGGTAACAGAAGGGAGGAAACATAGCAAGACCTGTGCAAACACAGACTGACTGGAACCCATGTCTTCATTACCAATCTAGAAAAGACTCTTGTGGAATGGGGGTCATAAGAGCATTGATATTAAGCCAGAGAGCTTTTTCCCCAGCCTGCTTCAGGTAAGGAGGTAGAAAGCCACCAACTGACATGCCTACATGGATGGAGGAAAATTTTCTCAAGGTCCCACCTCTAGGTAGGAACTAAGGGCAGTCCATAATTGCTAAGGGAGGATGAATCAGATCTTTCCTTCTTTTTTCTTTTTCAAGGATAAGACCCCAATTATACGGGATCAGTCTTAACACTTGTGCAAATAAGGGAACATTAACTAGACTCAGTAGGAGATATTATATATATATATATGAAATATAACAAAATGAATGTATAAGTGTTATAAATGTTATGTGTGTAAATATATAAATTTAAATTGGAAATAAATATAGAAGAAGAGGACACAAATTCAAGTGTTGAAAAGAGATGTGAAAAGGTAGAGGGAGGAGGGGGTAAAAAGAATGAAATACTCTATTTATATTCATGTATAAAATTCTGATATTAAAATAAACAAATAGTTCTGTAGCAAATGAAAGAGAAGAGAAGGAAGGGGAGGGGAAGGTAAGGAAACTGAAGAAGAGGGAAGGGAGGGAGGGACCTCCTACTTCTGCTGCTTTCTCCAACGCCCAGACACCATATCCTGGGCAGCAAGTTCAGAAACCCAGTATAGGGCCATTTGAAACACTTGCAATCCATCAAATCTAGCATTATCATTTCCATGAATCTCTCTCACACACACACAAAAATCCCATTTACAGAAAAAGAATGGGCGACAAACATTTCGTTGCAACCCAAGTGGTCGCCAGTTGTACTGTATCCGATGAGATTTCCGTACGAGGCACCTCTAGAGCCAGCCTCTCATTGCGCTTACAAAAGAAAGACTGCAGGGGACAGTTGTCTTAGAAAATGTTTGAGATGTTTGACAGCCACCAAAGTGGTGTATATGGCTTAAGCTAAGATAATTAGTTGACTTTTCCTTGAGGAGCTTTGATGTATCTTCCTCCTAACCCTGCTACTTAAAGCGTATGTTAAAATATACCTAAGAAAACCTCCAACTTCATTCTGGCTGGTCCTGAAATTCTTTTCTGTGTCGAAGTCACTAATCCCATTCGTTTGGCCAGAGTTGATCCCTAAATGATTCTAGGAATCCCTCAGGCTGCTGAAGGTGACAGGCAGAGCTATTGCCCCCTTGTCATTGCTATCAGCTCTGATGGCACAGGCCTGGAACTCACTACTCCACATGCTGAGGTAGGATGCGCGAATGCTCAAGGCTAGCCAGGACTACATGGTGACACTGCCTCATAATCAAAACTAAGAAGAGGGCTCGTACACCTTTAACCCAGAGGCCAGAGTCAAGTGCAACGAGGCAAATTTGAGGCCAGGTTAACCTAGAGGATTTTATAATAAGACCCTGGTCTCAAAAACCAAACCAAATCAAAATAATTTTTCAATTAATTAAAAAGATATAATAAGGAGAATTTTCTTTTTACCCCAAGGGACTCCCCCCCCCAAAGACAAGGTTTCTCTGTGTAACAACTCTAGCTGTCCAGGAACTAGCTCTGTAGACCAAGCTGGCCTAGAACTCACCAAATCTTCCTGCATCTGCCTCCTGACTGCTAGTGTGCACTACCACCGCCAAGCCCCAAGGGACTTTTAAAATAGTCTATAACATAATTTTTGTAAGATACTGGACAATTTAGATGACAAGGCTTTGAAGAGGATAAGTGTGGGTTTGTCTTCAATAAAGAACAAATAGAAAGAGGCTGTGAGTCTTGGGATAACCCTAAGAAAACGTAAGTTCTTACAGACCCAAAGTTACTGTGATTGGCACTCAACCCTTGCAGTTTTTAATAAGAGGAAGTCATTTTCTCTCATGATAATTATTCAATATTTTAATAAAAATAATTTCTAAGAGTCACTGATTTTTCTTCCCCATGGATTCTTTTTTCACATAATCCTTGAAGCTAGGGTCTGAATAGATTGTTAAGAACCCACTGTACAAGGCACTTCCAGAAATCTTGAGTGAGGCTGAGTACGGTTGGGTCCCTCTAGACGATGTTGTTCTGAGAGATGTGGAAAATTACAGGCTCCTCTGGGAGACCTGCAGCTCAGCACACATTTTTAGGAGGTCTAGAGGGGCCTGAAAAAGTCTAGATACATCTCTGAGCTAGTCATTCCAGGTCCCGTAGAATGACTGGGTTGATTAAACTTACTAACTCTAAAATAGACAGAGGGTGGTTTTGAAGCAAAGAACACCCACCTTTCCCTAGAAATCGTCACACAGGGCACTCATGTGAAATCCATTTGAATTTGTGTCAGGAACTCAACAGATCAGGGTCTCCTCCCTTCTGTAGAGTCTGTGACCCAGGCCTGGCTCAGAACGGTGCACAATCATCCTGTAGAAGAGCAGGGACAGTGTGGCCTACAGAGCACATTAAGAAAAAGCCAATTTTTCTAGGCCTGATGCTGTGTGCAGCTGAGAAACCCAAGTATCATTCTGACCCGGAAAGAGGCCATCTGGAAAAGCAGTGCTCGGATTTGAGGGGAACCTTTCATGAAAATGGGCTGGGTTTGTGTGTGTTTTCATATATTCTGGTGGCAGGGGTGATGAAAGTCTTTTGTTTTTGTTTGAGATGAGATCAAAGGTATTCCAGGCTAGCCTCTAACTGGATGAGTAGCTATAGATGGCCTTGAACTTCTGATCTCCATGTTGTGACTCTGGGCATGTCATCATGCTACGAATAGCTCCCAGGGCTTTCTATGAGCTAGGAACGTGTTCCACTCACCTATATCCAACCCTAGGAAGTTTGAAACAAAGACAGTTGAGTTTAGGAAATAAAGACTTTGAGGCCTGAAGTCAACTGTGTGGGTTAAAAAGATCTCCTTCCCTTAGTTGTACCAAGCCCTGAAGCCATTTCTTAACTTCCTTTTACATGACTTGGTTATCCCAAAGGTCCCCAAGTCATTAGCATTTGACATGATGATGTGTGGTGTTATGATGGTATGAGTCTCTCTATCAAAGCATCCGAAGTTTAGAAGTGTATGAATAACTGAAATGTATTTCTCACAGACTTAGATTCCGGAAGGTCAAGGCCAATGCAGCAGCAGGCTAAAGTTTGTAGAGGATGCTCTCTGTACCAGGACAGTACATCAACCTCTGCGCTGCATCCTTTCAAGTGTGAAAGGGGTGGACCCCAGGCTTTTATAGCTATAGCATAGGAGATGGACAAACAAGAGGAATAAGTGCTGGCGGAAGCCCCCTTCACAGAGGACTTTTCTCCTTCCTTTGAAGGAGCCCTTAACACCAAACCCCTCCCAAATCCTTATCTCTGAATATTGTCTCCCTGCTGAGAGCATTGCAAAGTTGGGAAAGATGCACACTCAAAACAAACTTGTGTTGAAAAGAGCTCCCCATATAAGCAGTAGTGAAGCTGTTTGTCTTCCCCTTTTTATCAGAGAAGCAGAGGCCACATTATTTTACTTCCTTATTCATGGCATTTGCCTTGGGTTAAATAAGTAAACAGATTTTTCCATTAAGACCATCGGATCCAATAAAGCACATCGTTATTTCAAGTATGTATTTGAAAACTCATTAAGAGACAAACGGCAAAGGCAAGGGGTCATTTGTGAAGGTGAGGGGAGAAGGCACAGGGATAGTGACAATACTCCCTTTATGTATGTTTGGTTTGCGTGCGCATGTCTACATGTATGTAGGTGTGTGTGCACATGTGCAGGGAGCACGCATGTGTGCAAGCATGGAGAGGACCACGGTTGATGATATGAATGAAAGTCCCTAGGAGGAAGCTGTGCCCACAAAGACTAAACGGCTGGTTGAACTGCAATGATCCGGAGCGGCTGGGATATTGCAGGCACAGAGGTTAATTTCCTATCTCTGGCTAGTGTTGGCCTGCTAAATAACTATTCTTTGCCCACCTTTGCATTGGAAATAACATCCTGTGGCTAACACATAAAAACCTCATGGAATCTATTGGCTTAGAAGAACAACTGGCCTCTACCGAACCAAAAGCTGAGAACATCTGAGCCCTCTAGAAAAGCTTCCTCCATCTTGCTGTAGCTGCCTCTCTGACGTATCCACTAATGGATTTGAAGCTAGCCTATTTATGACCTTCCTTATTCTAGCAAAATATAAAACTTATTTGAACTGCTTCCACACTGGAACACGGAATTTGAGGTAACCTAAATCTGTATTTCTGGGCCATGATCATTCAAACCTGATACCAAAACAAAGCTGTGCTTGTCACAGGAGCAGGGATGCTGCTTCCCTGTGTTATTCTCTACTCATTTCTTAAGGCAGGGTCTTTCACCAGAGCTCTCCACCTCCACTAGTTTACCTAATCACTTTGCCCCAGGGATAGTCTCTGCCTTCTGACTTCTGAGATGACAGGAAGCAAGTCTGGCTCTGCTGCTGTTATTTGCATTCTGAACCCAGGTCCTCAGGCAGGCAGGTAAAGGGCTTTCTCCACAGAGCCATCTTCCCACCCCTCCAGTCTCTTTTTCAACAAAAGTTGATTTGGGAGTGTTCTCCTGTATTTTGTATTACTCTCATTGGTTGAATAAAGAAGCTGCCTGGCTTGCAAGATAGGTCAGCCCTTAGGTAGGCGGAGTAAAAAGGATGGAAATTCTGGGAAGAAAGGAAGTAGGAGAGTCGCCATGATGCTCCTGCCACAGATGGATGCAGGTTAGAATTTTCTGGTAAGTCACCACCTCGTGGTGACACACGGATTATTAAGAATGGGTTAGTTTATGATGTGAGGGCTAGCCAAGAAGAGGCTGGTGATGATGGGCCAGGCAAAGTTTAAATGAATATAATTGTCATTTGGTTATTTCGGGTATAAGCAAGCAACCAGCGGCTGAGTGGGTTGGCGGCTGGGGGCTGGGAGCTGGGTGCAGGGAATACAACCAACACTGCCTCCCCCATATACAACAAAAAGTTTGTTAAGACTCCTCATCTCCTGGAAGCCCCATTTTCAGGCACGTCTGTGATGAGCCAAAGTTGAGCAAGAATTGTTTGCTAAGTGACATTGATCAAAGTCTACCATTTTCTATATGTAACCAAATCTCTCTTCACCATCTCAACTCCGCAATATCTGGCCACCTGGACCTGTCTTTAGAGAAATCTGTCCAGCCAGTTTATCCCATCAGCGCTCATACTTCCTCTTAGTAATTCTCCTCCCACAGACTCTCCACCCTGTTCTCTGGTGTAAATTGCTATGTGCTGACTGTATTTGGAGCAGATCCATGCTGAGTAACTGTTTTACCACTAAGCACACCCCACCTTGGGCTGCAGGCAGACAAATCACTGGCATACAGCACTCCCAAGATCTGCTTTGCAGCATTGTTCAATGATAACAAGGAGGTTCATCAATCGCACCTGGCATTTGGGGTCGCTACAAGGACAAAGCTCCTAGAAAAGCATTTTTAAAAATCCCCTCCAGCTCTAGACTCCTAGGACTCAGCATATGTGCCCATCAGTGGTCCTGAACCTGACGGCACATGTCAACTGGCATTGCACCTGGGTTTTCTGTATCTGTAGATAGCCTGAGGTGATACTGGGGATTCTCCCTGTAATTTTAACTGTCAGATGATTATTTTTCAATAAATAAAATGAGGCCTTGTAAGAATGGTTGTTTGGGGTATGTCTTAGAGTGTCTATCGTGTGAAGAGACACCACAAACACAGCAACTCTTATAAAGGAAGGCATTTACTTGGGGCTGATTTACAGTTCAGAGGTTTAGTTAGTCCATTGTCATCTTGGGAGGAAGCAAGGCGGCATGCAAGTAGACATGGTGCTGGAGAAGCAGCTGAGAGTTCTATATCTGCATTGGCACTGGCAGGCAGCAGGAGACACTGGGCCTGGCTTGAACATCTGAAACCTCCAAGCCCACCCTCAGTGACATACTTTCTCCAGCAAGGCTACTTCCTATGAGCCCATGGGGGCCATTCTCATTCAAACCACCCCAGGTTACACTGACGCTCCATAGAGAGAAAATATTGCTCATCCTTTAACATCCACAAAACATGCAGCCCACTGGAGAGTGAAAGGCAAAGGGCTCTTTACAATGCAAAGGTATCACAACTTTTCAGAATCAATACGCTAGCAGTTGGGGTATCTCCTAGAATAAGGTAAGCAGGGGGTTAAGTCAGGAAATTGGGATTCTTGGGGTAGGAGGGAGAATGCTCTGATTATAGCAATAGAATGCCATAGGCTGGTGTCCCGGATGGAAAGAAAAGAGAGCATGATGATTCTACTTTCAGCATCCTGCCTGAGAGGCAAGGTAGCTTCAAATTCCTGCCAGCAAAACCTTCCCACCATGGTGGAGGGTGCCCTTCAACTGTTAGCCAAACTAAGCCCTTGGTTCCTTGATTGGCTTTCCTTAGCCAACAACCAAAAAGCCACTATGTGGTAATTTAGACATTCATGTGTTCACAAGGTTAAGTATGTAAGACTCTAAGTCATTGGATTCAGGAATATATGAGCATCATAACAACCCATGGAGTTCATTCCCCAATGGGAGGCTAGTTTGACATTCATCCAGTAACCCACACAAACCAACATAGGAGCAGACCAGACAACCCACACGATCACACTATAGTGACAGTTGGTTCGGAAAAGGCATCTGACACTACCAAACAACGCCGCCAGATTCTACAAATCAGAATGGAAGAATAGAGGCAATAGTAGTCATAACAGGGAAAAGAATATGGGAAGAGTCTACATTCGGCCCTGTTTATGAGATTTAATCATTTTTGCCTGAGGCTGGAATGGAGAAGATAGCTCCTCACCGCTCTGGACCATCTTCCTGGGAGAGGTAGTTAAGGAAATAGGACAAACTGAAACAAGTTTAAGGTAGAAGCAGGGGACTCTAGCTCTGTTTGATGGCATATGGCTGGCCTTAGTTACTTTTTGATCACGGGCATAAAGCGGCATGATTCCAGAGGGCTAGAGTCCATGATGGCGAGTGAGTTCATAATGATGGGAGCAGCTGCTGGGAGCTTCTGCAGGCAGAAGGCAGAGGAGTACTGGGATGCTGGAGCCTTTTGAAACCGCAAAGCCTGTGCCGGTGACAAACCTCATCCAGCCACCCCCATTCTCAAAGCCACACTTCCTGGTGCTTCCCAAACAGTTCCACCGGGAAACAAATATTCAAACACATGAGTCTGTGGGGGCCGTTCTCATCAGAATCACCACATGACCCTAACCACAATCTATACACAAAACACCCAGTTTCAAACTCTGGAAGGAATCCTAGATGCACGCAGCACACAAGAGCCAGGTTACAGAGCACAGGGGCTATATGTACAATCATCCTTCTTAGCTAAGAAAAGAACAACTGGACTTTGAATTATGGATATTAATATGTATACTCACAGGGGAGGGAGGGAGGGAGGGAGATATCTTGTTCTTTCAACTGAGAAGGTTTAGCAGGGGTGATAATTTGGCAGCAATTAGCATAACCCACACCAAGATTTTAGTGACTGATATTGTTCTCCAGTGAAATGAGCGGAGGTTTTCTGGAGAAAGCCAATTACAGGGCAGAGGAAGGACAAACACAGGATAAGCCTGGAACATTGGAGCATCTTTTAGTTCTTGAAAGTAGAGAGTTAAAAAGGGGAAGGGAGATAAGGAAAAAAGTAAAGAAAAAACAAAATCAACCATGCTATGACTTCCTGGGGAGATTTATCAAACCATCTATTCACCCAAGACAGAGAGGTTGCAGAAAGATCAAATAAAAGATTTCATTCCATACAAGTCCAGCTTGGAGAACACATTAATACCGGAGAAGGGCCATTTATCAGAGCATGGGTGAGTCAATGGCACCCACATTATAAAATATTACCACTCTAGTATGGGGACTGGCCCAGAAAGCTACAAAAAACAAGAGTCTCAACCTGAGGCACCTTCCATATTGACAGGACACAGGCTCATCCCAAGACCATGTCAAAGTTTGGGTGCATTACCTACAGTTGGGGAGAGGGTATGGTCAGGGAGTCTCAACTTGAGGCACCTTCTACATTGACTGGACACAGGCTCACTCCAAGACCATGGAAATGCTGGGCTAGATTCCCTACCATTGGGGAGAGGGTATGATCAGGGAGTCTCAACTTGAGGCACCTTCCACATTGACTGGACATAGGCTCACCCCAAGACCATGTCAATGTTGGGATGCATTACCTACAGTTGGGGAGAGGGTATGGTCAGGGAGTCTCAACCTGAGGCACCTTCCATATTGACTGGAGACAGGCTCACCCCAAGACCATGGAAATGCTGGGCTGGATTCCCTGCAGCTGGGGAGAGGGGATGGTCAGGGAGTGTACATGGAATCCCCTCCTCCCTTCCTTATGCAAGAGAATGTTAGCAGCCTCATTACCATGACCTAAGACCTGGCTGTCATTGTTGAGTTCTGCTACTTCCTCACCATGACTCCGGTTAAGGTGGTTTGTCGTGAATTTTCAGTTTCTTTGAGTTGTCAAATTGATGAACACATTTGTTTTTTCTGTTTCTCTTGAACATCTCCCCAACAGGAACAGGTCTGCAACAATTCTCAACTCACTCTGGATAACGATGCCAATAAGTTTTTTTTTTAAATCAGGTTTATGAATTGTTTTTAAAATCCAGCATTTTCTTTTCTTGCTTTTGCTCCATGCTTTTCCTCCTTTAGTTGCACGGATGTGTGATCTTCAGTACCGTCTGCCTGGTAACCACCACTTTTCTCTATCTCCACACTTACTTGTTTTAAATGCCCCACGTGTAAGTGACATCACTCAGCTTCCCTTCTGTCTGTCTGTCTGGCTTCACTTAGCATTGCGTGCTCCAGGCCCATCCATGTTGCATAGAAAGCAGGATCTCTGTTTAGCCCTACATAATGTTCTATTTAATGGACAGAATGCAATTTCTTCATCCATTCATCCCCGGGCAGATCCATGTTTTATTTCTGTATCTTGACTAATATGAACATTATGGGTATGAGCATGGAGTACAGACTTCTTTACAAGATGGTTGCTTTGCTTCTTCTAGGAGGAGAGCTATACCGTTTGGTAGTGCTCTATCAATTTCTATAGAAACCAAAATAGTTTGGTCATTGCTGAACAAGCTTCTGATCATGCAAATCCTATAGAATCTTCTAGCATTTGGCTGCCTAGAATTAGTTGACCGTGCTTCTACCTCTTAGTCAAGTAATGAATATCCTTTATGGGGAAAACACACACACACACACACACACACACACACACACACACAAAACCAACAAAGGAAGGGGAGAGGAAAAACATATTGTACCACATAGAAATCATCATTTTTTCTCTAAACAAACAGTTGATTTGAGATAAAAATCTCACTATGAACTCTTATGTCCTTGACTGCTGGCATTACAGGCACTTACCGCCATGCCCTGCTTTGCAATTCTTGTTTTAAGCAAGACAAACCACTGAGTGTCTACAAGCCAACCAGGGTTATTTTTCAGGTAACCTCAGATTTCACTTAGGAGAAAATATTTTTTTTTCTGCCTTAAACACCAGAAAGCAAGGGGCATTTCATTTTCTGTGGGCTCTGTCTATGTGGATGGTACTATAAAATTACCTTGAATTTCAAAGACTGAGCAGTGCAGTCCCACGGGATTCCAGCTGAGTTCTCCATCATTAGCAGGAGTGCTTATTTATTTCCCCATTCACCTCGAAAGAAAGCCCTCACCGTGCGAAACAGATGTGTCAAAGACCTCTTTAAAGCAGTCAGTTAAAAGGCACACAACTCTGTATTTTCAAATGCTTAGAAGCCAGAAGGAAAGTGTGGGTAGTTGTATCACAAATTATTGATATTGGTCATTTCGGGTGGGTGGGAGAGACAATAATGTAAGGAGAAAATGACCGTCCTTAGAAAGGAGCAAATAATTGTCTATAATAAGCTGCACCGTTGTTATGTACTTGTTACAACTGATGTGTGAAATGTATGTGTGTTTGTTTTTTCTTTTAATGCAAAAGAAGAAAGGCTTACAAGGAGTGGAATGCAATTATTCTTTCTCCCCTCTCTCCCTGCCCACATGTCAGGATTTATAACTGGCTTTGCTCTTTCTATTTACCTTGCTCCAGAGACACTCCTGTGCCGTTAGGGGCCAGCAGGCTAGCTGCCCTTGGCATGGACTGCTGGGGTACCCGGAGGCCATGGTCCATGGGTCTCTAGTTTATGACTGAATAGCTGTGTTTGGTCTTCAGACTTCAACTTGAAGCCCATTGTGTGTGACTTTGCTAGAACCCGAAGCAAAGGTAAATCAGTCCTGAGAAGCTGAGCGTGGGTCAAGGCTGCTCAGACTCAGCACGCTGGTGAGGAGGCACTGAGGAAGAGGGCAGCCCCTGAGTGGCCTGAAAGAAGCATTCCTGAGTGAATGACTACAGAAATGAGACCATGTGACACTCAAGTCTCTGACAAATGTCCATACTCATTGGGAGTAGGAAAAACAAGGGTATGACAGAATATGCTTAAGAATTCCGTCTCCCTGACACAATCAAGGTTTTCAGCTGTATGAAAGGCACAATTCCAAAAGACCTGAAGGAAATGTCAGCGGAAGAGCGCACAGGGTTTCCGTCAGTGGCAGCTTCGTTTGCTCTTCATATAGCCTCACTATTTGAGATCTGAGTGATACCTAACATAGGCATGACCCCTGGGAACTCTCTGGAGAGGCAAGTCCACACACACACAGATCTCTGTTGGGAAGTAAGATATTAGCAATCGTGTGTATTAAGACTAAAGAGATGACGATGTCTTAGGGGATGCTCTTTCAGTGGGAGAGACAAGCTGGTCAGTTCTAGAAACCCTGTCATTCATGCAGTCAGCAGTGCCTTCCCGAAGCTCGCAGTGTAGACCACAGCTTGACACCGCATCCATACCATGTGATCTAGGCGAGTCATCGGCTGGAGACACCGTCAGTGGTTTAAACAGTCAGCCACCACGGTGGAAGCCTTCTCTCACAGAGATCACAATAGGGCTGCCACCAAGCACACTTTACATATTTATTTAAAAAATATTGTATTACTAGCATCCTCCTAGAATTTGGGCATTTTTCCGAGCCAGTCAGTGAAATAGATTATGACTCAACTTCATATCTATTTTAGAGTCTAGTTGAGCATAGGAATAACCTTGCCCCCCCAATCTTTCCATAAGCAATAAAGTCAAAACAGGCCCAAAGTGTTCCAAAGCTATGTAGAAAGCAATATTATATATAAATGGATTGGGTCATTTTAAGAAAGTAATAAATAAAAAGAAAAAGAGGTTTAATTAAATCACTTCTCAGGTCTCAAGGGCTCTCATATTTGGTGTGTGTTGTTGTTACTAAATCTAACCAATTTTTATGAACATAATGAAAGAAAAATGTGAACTGGCTTTTTATCTTAGTTACTTTTTGTTCCTGTGACCAAAATGTCTGTCATAAAATCATGGGAGGTATTAGTAACTTTGGCTTATTTTCAGAAGATTTGACCCACAATTACATGGCCCCATGGTGGTAGGAGCATGGTAGGAGAGGTTTTCATCTTATGGAGAATAAGAAGGAAGAAAATGAAACTGTAGAAGGTGTCAGGACAAGATATGCCCTTCGGCCCTCCTCTAGCTAGGTGGCTCTTCATGCTTCCCACGGCTTCCCACTATGAGCCCATCACGAGACCAACTCATGAAAGCACATATCTATTGCTTAGGTCCCAATTCTCATGAGCCGTCTGCTCTGGAAACAGACACACACAGAGATGAACGTTTACCAGGCTGATGCCATGATTAACCGGCACACTGCTCAAACAGCTTCTAATATTGACCGTAGGCCCTAGCTACAAAGTGGAGCTCAGGACATGCAGTTTGGAAGGGGTTTCTCCCCCAGAGATCCTATGACAACTTAGCTTCCTCCACACGATGTGGTGGCCTGAATGAGAATGGCCCACATAGGCTCTAGCTTTTGGATTCTTGGTCCCCTGTTGGTGGCACAGTTTGGGCAGGCATAATAAATGTAGCCTAGCAGGAGGATGTATGTCACCGGGGGCTGGTTTTCCCATTCCTAGTTCATGTTCTTTTTCCAGTTTAAGGTTCAAAATATGAGCATTCAGCTTAAAGCTCCAGCTGCCATGTTGACAGCCTACAGCCACCCTCCCCTGCCATTGTAGTCCCTAACCCTCTGAACCCATAGGACCAAATAGACATTTCCTTCTATAAACAACCTTGGTCATGATGTTTTATCACAGAGATAGCAAAGTAACTAGCGTACATGGACAGGAGGGTCCATGCCTCTCACATTTTATTTTCATTTTTTAATAATATATGGATTTAAGTTTCAGACTTTTTCCTTTTGTTGTCCTATCGACACTCAATTGTTCTAGTACCTTCTTTCCCAAATGAGGCTCTGGTCTATTTATTTAAAACTACTTCAACATAACCGCACTAGTTTACTTCTGGGGTTCTCCATTCTGATTGAGGTGTCTTGCTGTGATCATTAGACCTAGATAATAGGTCTGGAAATGTGTTAGGCTAACCAGTCTAACGTTCTGCCTCTTTCCTAAGTCATGTCCACTATTCTAGGTCCTAAGTCATTCACATACAGTTTCACACAGTTATGTCTTCAACTATACAACTTTTGGCAGGATTTTGTTAGGGATCAAGCGCACGGATGAGCAGGTGGATCGCTGTCATCCTCTGCCCAGTTTTCCAACTCACAAGTAGATACACTCCAATCTACACGGAATCCTATTGTTTTCATGACGCTTTTCTGTATGAAGATGACATACTTCTTAGGTTTATCCTTGTGTATCTCACTTCTAGAGCACTTGTAAATATTGGAATTGTTTTCAATTTGGTCTCCATATACTCGCGGTAGTTAAACATACAAATGTGACTGGATTTGTGTGCTGCTCTTTCATCTAGGCACCTTGATGAATTCAGGAAGCTTCAGGAACATCCTGCAGATGTCCTGTGGCTTTTACATAGTCAGTCAGGTACTAGGAAATGTTTATTTTACCCTTCCTAATCTACATACCTGTTGTGTCTTAGTCTGACCTGTGTAGTGTCTAGAACATTGAAAACAGTGCTAGTGAGTTCTCATCAACTTGAGACAAGCTAGAGTCATCTAAAAAGACAGAATCTCAAGGAATTTCTTTTACCAAACTGACCTGCAGGCAACTCAGCAGAATGTCTTGATGATCAATGTGGGAAGGCCCTGCACACTGTGGCAAGTGTCAACCTCAGGTACGTGGTCCTCCTGGGTTGTGTAAGAAAGCAAGAAGCTAAGTGAACCAAGAGGAGGCGAGCTATGAGCAGCATGCATGCACGGTTTCACCTTCAGGTTCCTGCCCTGTTCTCTCTTCACCATGTTGCTTTTGGCCCTGGTGTTTATCACAGTAGCGGACGTACAGTACGGCAAGCAGCATGCTGAAACACAACAGCATGGCTGTTTCCATGGCTTCTGATCCTCGCTTTCTCAGCACTCCCAGTATAATAGGGTTCTTCCTACTTTTCCAGATCTTGTTTTGATGTTGTTAAAAATGTATGCATCTAAGCCAGTACAAGTTTAGCTTTTCCTTCCTTATGTTGCTGGGATCAAACCCATGGCCTCACACATAGCAAGGCAAGCATTCTACCTTCAAATCACCATGTCCCTTAACTTTTGAGGCAGGGACACGGGCTTGTCTTGGCTTTACAATATTTGTATTGTGGCCTCCTGAATGCTAGGATTAGATGAATAACTTATTTATCTTTTTTCACAGTTGCTCTAGTTGTTATCAAATGAATTATATATAAATGTTATGAGCTGAAATACATCTACCCCAAAGCAGTTGTCTATAACCCTGACCCCTGTGACTACACTGGGAAAAAGTCTGTAACTAGGTGATTTAGTCAGATGAGCCCATGAGATGGGTCCCAAGACCATGCAAATGTCTTGATAAAAAGAAAACCTGTATACACGGGCAAACAGAAAAAAGTGATGCAGGGGCTGGTAACAGTTCACTGACATCCAAGTGGCTCTGTCACTGATGGTTCAGGGTAGAAAAGTGAACTTTCAGTTAGGTCCTTAAGGCGGTTCTCATTTCTAAATCACACTCTGTGCTTTGTTAGAGCATTGCACTCGTCTTCATGTTGACACTGGAGCATTTTCTCCTCTCCCTTGAGCTGTGGCTTCCTTAACCCATCATCAATGGATAAAGGAGTTCTGATGGCCCTGAGTCATCTGGGGACTCCTAGGGCGGGATGGCCGCTAACTCATTAGTACAGTTCCCAAGGACCGGGTTAGCGTGGAATGCTACTTCTGTAAACTGGGAAGATGTGTTGCTCTCCTGGTTAATGAAAGGCTGAATGGCTGACAGCGAGGCAGCATTCTGGGGGCAGAGACAGTGCTGGGAAGAAGGGTGGAGTCTGAGGAGTAGTGAGTCAGATGTGGAAGAGGCAACATGGGAAGTTCATACATGAGGTACAGGGGCCTCTGGGCCACACAGATAAATAGAAATGGGTTAATTTAAGTTGTAAGAGCTGTCTGGAGACAAACTTAAGCTAAAGGCTGAATATTTATAATCAATATTAAGTCTCTATGTGTTTATTTGAGGAGTGACTAGTGGGAAAGAAAAGTCCACCTACACTGGGTTCCTTAAGAAATCTTCCTTTTTTCCCCTCCACTTTCTTTTTTCTTGAATGTTACTTTTTTTTCTGGGCCCAGGAACTTCCAGGAGAGGAGAGGGACCACAGGAGTAGGCTGCTGCTCCTGGAAACAACACTCTGAAAAGTCAGCATCCTGGCTATTGAACGTTTTTTCATCTGGCTTGAATAACTTTTTTTCTGTTATTTTTCACACGGAAATTTGTAATACTTGAATCCTGCCAGTCTTTCCACTGCACATGAATGAGCACATGCCTGCTTGCCTTGTTATCAGTCAGAGACCTTTCATGCCAAATCCTAGAACAGACACAAATTATCTGGAGATAATTTGAATACATGAATACAATGTTGTGCTTATCTGACAAAGTATAGGGTATGAAGAGGAAACATGCCCACAGTTACATTTGTAGAACTAAATAGAGGCAAAAGAGACAGGGCCCCTTCTCCCAAGGCTAAGTCAGGACTGAGAAGGCAGAAAGATGCAGGAAGATGGTCAACCTTTCCCTAGGCTTTGAACATTTTGATGCACTCACAAATTATCCTAAAACAAGTTTGTTAACCATTTTATTAAATCTTTTATTTACAACCAAAGTATTTCTTTTAGCTGTTGCCTCAGCAGATGATTCATAAAGCATTTATAAGATTTGGATTTGTGAGATCAGCATTCATGGTTTTGAAGACAAGATTTTTCTTCATGCATTCTTGGTATTTATAAAAATTCAATATAATAACCATTGTGACAACTTCATGTTACTGAAGTCAGACCCTATCTGTGTATTACCTAGGCCTTTGTTATCATCTTTTTCTTTTTTTCTTTCCTTTAACTACTTTCTTCCCTTTCTCTTTTGCCCCGTTCTTTCCCTCCATGTTTTATGTCTGGTAAAAAGAATATTGTTACCAAGTGCGGGTTCTAGCGGACAAAGCAAGCTTAGGATACTGTCGTGAGGACCATTACTTAGATCTCATCAAGCATTTCTCTAAGTCTTGGCTCATTTCAAGCTGTGTCATTCCTCTGTCAGGCGAAGAAGGGTACAGTCCTCTGCCCTGCACGATGCCACCAGCAAGGACAACTCTGCTCACTCCCTGTGGCCAGCACATTTTTCTCAGGCTGCAACAACAAAACCATCTCCAAACTGTCACCCATCTTCTCAGTCGGTCTCTTGGTTGTCATAGAGAATTGTTTCAGTTACACATCTCTGCTGCAGGGTAGGCAGAAAAATCTAGAAGAAATTTCAATTGAGATCAAAAGAAAAAAAAAACCCAGAAGTTGCGGAGGGTGGAGGAAGCAGGGAAGGTGAGTGCATCAAAATGTTCAAAGCCTAGGGAAAGGTTGACCATCTTCCTTCATCTTTCTGCCTTCTCAGTCCTGACTTAGTCTTGGGAGAAGGGGCCCTGTCTCTTTTGCCTCTATTTAGTTCTACAAATGTAACTGTGGGCATGTTTCCTCTTCACACCCTATACTTTGTCAGATAAGCACAACATTGTATTCATCTTACTGCTGAAGTCTGGTAATTTTCTCCTCCTGCTGAAATCACTAGGACCCATTTACCCAAGGCCTTCCCTGGGCAGCTTCTGTGGTATTTGTATTTCAGATGTTCCAAGTTTGGTGTCAGAGCCCAATAGAACTGGAAATCTAGTAGCAGGAACTACCTAAAAACACATATTAGCAGGGGGTTCACAAAATGTTTTCATCAACTGACACCCAGTAATAGAAAGTTAGCAACAAAAGGTTAAAAAAAAAAGGACAAAGGCTAGTACTTGTCTCTAGATGACACAATTCAAATATACTGTTAATTTGGAAAAGAGTTCTGTGTTTTATTTTTAATAATACATGGCAGAGGAGTGTAGTCAGAAGGCCACTTGTTTGCCCTGGCAGCACAGAACCAAAATAACCACACAGAAACTGTACTAATTAAATCACTGCTTAGCCCATTAGCTCTAACTTCTTAATGGCTAACTCTTACATCTTAATTTAACCCATTTCTAGTAATTTGTGTATTGCCACATGACTGTGGCTCACTAGCAAGATTGCGTCTATCTCTGACAGGGCAACATGGCTTTTTTCTGACTCTGCCCTTCTTTCTCCCAGCATTCAGTTTAGTTTTCCCCACCTTGCTCTGTTCTACCCTATCAGGCCAAGCCAGTTTCTTTATTAACCAATGGCATTCACAGCATACAGAGGGGAACCCCACATCAGAGGAGTAGTGAGGACAGCTCTCCTATGCCCACAACTTTGGAGCTAGCTCTTCTACCCTCCTGCCAGCAGAGTCAGCTTCACGGTGCTGTCCAAGCGAAGTGCAGGTCCTGTTCTCCTGAGTGCTGCAGCTGGTGAGGGGCAGGGGCAGCTGAGGAGCAGAGCCTCTCGTGTCACATTCTGAGGGCCAGCTCACCCCTGCCCCCATAAACAGGGTCAGCTCCACTATGCCCAGATGGGGTGCAGGGCCTGTTTTCCCAAATGTTGTAGGTAAGGAAAGGGTCAGCTCCCTTGTCAGCTGGAGGCAGTAGAAGCAAGAGGGGAGAACATCTTTCCCTTGCTTCTACCACCATGCCACAGAGGAGGGAGGCCATTATCAGGTTACTTCTCTCATGTTCCTAGGGCCGGCTCACCTGTGCCCCTGTCTACAGGGTCAACTCTACTGTACCACCCAGGTGAGGCACAGGGCCTGTTCTGCTGAGTGCTGCAGTTGGTGAGGGGTCGGGTCAGGTCCTCCACCTCCTGCAGGTGACAAGGGGCAATAGGAGGAGGGCATCTTTCTCTCATCTGTGCCACTCCATGGTATATAAGAGGGACCTGACCTGCTCACCAATTCTAATGCCCTCAGGACCAGCTCACTCATGTCCCTGTGAACACGGGCAGTTCTGTGGTGCTGCCCAGGTGAGGTGTAGGATCCTCTCTCCTGAGTGCTTCAACTGGTGAGGGGCAGGACCAGTTCTCCCTAGTGTGGCTACAGTGAGGGGTGGGGTCAATTCTTCACAGCCCTATTCTCTAGGTCTTTGGTGGTATCAGGAGCCATGGACATCAACAGAGACCACGGCTGCCTAAGACTCATGAACCCAGACATGGGCCCTAGTAGCAGTCCAGGCCCAGACATCACAACGGCCCTGGGTGACAATCAAGCCACCCACTTCAACCTGCTCCTCTTTCTTTTGCCTCTTCAAATATGCTTCTGTAGAGTCTCCATTTCAAAAACATTTGTGCCCCAGCCCCGCTGTCCTGTCATCAATATCCGTGGTGCTCAGTCCTTGTACCAGTCAATCCCCAAATGCCTGCCCCTAAAGAACCAATGATTTCAGATCTTTTGAACAGAAAGTGAGTGAGTGATCCGGTCTACTGGATGCATACACGTACATTTCACTCCCTTTCCTGTTGAGGTACGGCTAAAGGGAGAAAGTCCTCTGCTCAACCTCAGAGTCCTCAGCAGTGGAGAGCCTGGGACCTCTAATGCAGCTGTCTGCAGCAGTGCAGAGGACATGGGGACCTCTAATGCAGCTGTCCTCAGCAGCGCAGAGGACATGGGGACCTCTAATGCAGCTGTCTGCAGCAGTGCAGAGGACATGAGGACCTCTAATGCAGCTGTCCACAGCAGTGCAGAGGACATGGGGACCTCTAATGCAGCTGTCCGCAGCAGCGCAGAGGACACTGGGGCCTCTAATGCAGCTGTCCTCAGCAGCACAGAGGACACTGGGGCCTCTAATGCAGCTGTCTGCAGCAGTGCAGAAGACATGGGGACCTCTAATGCAGCTGTCCTCAGCAGCGCAGAGGACACTGGGGCCTCTAATGCAGCTGTCTGCAGCAGTGCAGAGAACATGAGGACCTCTAATGCAGCTGTCCACAGCAGTGCAGAGGACATGGGGACCTCTAATGCAGCTGTCCGCAGCAGCACAGAGGACACTGGGGCCTCTAATGCAGCTGTCCTCAGCAGCACAGAGGACACTGGGACCTCTAATGCAGTTGCGCTTCTCAAACATTTGTAAAACTCAATGACAGACATGCGGGAAAAGCATATGGAGCCAGGAACTTGGTTTTTTGTGCTTGTGAGGTAGTGTCTGCTGTGCTCATATGAGGGACCATCTTGTCATGATTTAGGAGGAGCAAATGTTCTGTACTGTGCTGGGAAGTATACATGATGAACTAACATGTTTCTGAATACAAGGACCCACAGGCTGCCAGGCTGGCCATATGGTGGTTGTTTATCACAGGCGCCGAAGAAGCGCTGCAGGGAATGGGCTGCTGTGCCATTGGAAAAGGGAGGAAGGTGGCCCTCTGGGGAGAGCCCAAAGCCAGACTGGGCTCTGGCATTGACACAGAGGAGGGCAGAAGAGACATCGAGGAAGCGAAGGGCAGGCGGGCTGTGTTGAAGGGGCAGGGTTGCCTCCTGTGCGCTGCAGGGTGGAGGCTCTACAGGGAAATGCTTACTCCATGAACCACAGCATTGGTAGGGAAAATTCCTCATTCAGCAAAGAGAAGCTGAGGGGCTGAGCCTCACGTCCTGGTTGGTGCTGCTCCTGGAGAATATAGGGTGAAATGACGGTGAAGACAATTACGTGGAGGTCTTATGAACGACAAAATGTGTGAGACGACCGGAGGCAAGGTCAGCCACTGCGGTACTCGCTCTATCCCAGGACAGCTGCCAAGGACATAATTCCACATTTAAAAGCTTATATCTCCAACATCAGCTACCAAAACAATCATCATAATAATAAAATACAAGGTCACTGACAGTTGTTGAGGCTGACGTCAGCTATGGTCTGGCTGGGCTTGATGTGCGGAGACCCACTCTGTGCTTATGGAGATGGACATGTATGCACACACCCGTGTCTGACATGCAATCCTTATGTGAAGTGCTCGGGATGAGAAACATTTCAGGTTCTTCCATACCCAGTGACCATTGCTAATCCACAAGGAGAAACTCACTCATGACTGATACACATGGCCTGGAAGGCAATTTTATACACGAACGTTAGCAGATCTAGTTCTAGTCCCTTTCCAGCACAGCGGCACACAGCAGACACAGTGCTGCAGAAGGTAGCAAGAAGAGAGACACACTGGGCCTTTAGTGCCACTCCCTAAAGACCAAATATACGAGCCTATGGGGGCCATCCCTATTTAAACCACTGCACCATACTACAGAATATCTCTAAAACTTATGCCTAAGAACACAAATCACCCTATTAATCCCTTTGTAAAGTAACAGAGGTGCTAAGTTCTGGGCCTCTTGGTATTGACACAATAGTGTAAAGTATTAGAAAAGTTAACAATGATATG
Organism: Dicrostonyx torquatus; assembly: GCA_028555095.1. Lineage (NCBI taxonomy): Eukaryota > Metazoa > Chordata > Mammalia > Rodentia > Cricetidae > Dicrostonyx > Dicrostonyx torquatus. Next base: position 596,198 of record JAQHUG010000279.1, on the reverse strand, counting down.
AGATTAAAAAAAAAAAGACAGAGAGAGACAAAACTGTGATGGAAATGGACAAGCTGTACTATTTGTCTGCAGATTTCTGTTTATCAGAATATGGAGACTGAACTGGGTAATACAGGGAGGCCAAAGCTTTTATACACATTTTTAAAAGGAAAAAGAAGAAAAACAAAATGCACGGTACTGAGTAATTTATTCATGCCATGGCACTTACGTTAAGCAGAGATTAGCTCTGACACAGACTGACCTGTGGTTGCCCCAAAGTAGGACATAAACAACAGAAAGTGGTTGCTGACTCTGGCACTGGGCCACCTTCTAACCTTAAAACAAGACATCAAAAGCAAGATGGCAATGGTTCACTCGTTCAGAGCCCGCGTCGCCAGCTCGATGGACGTCACTGGCCGAGAAGCACTTGCAGAGACTCAGCAACCTTTCTCCTGCAGTCTTTTTCAAGTTCAGGGCTAATCTGTACAGGCAGAGCCTGCAGACATACCTGCATCTTGTACATCTACCTACAGCAGACTGAATGCTGGGTAAAGTGTCCTTCCAAAGAGGCATGACCTTTCCTTACATGTAGCCATAGAGGAGGTACGGGGGAATAGACAGGAGACATAGCTCTGTGCTAATAAAACAGGGCTGTTGCTGCTCAGTTCAGCCTGCCATTTCTTCTAGGATGTCTTTTTGCTCTCTTGCTTATTAAAATTAAATTCCCAAGTGCTCTCTCTACCATGATGTCCATCTGAACTATTTCTAGAGCCCAAGAAGTGAGGCTGTGCTGGGGTGACAAGGAGCAAACTGGAGATCTCTTGGAACACTTGGGATACATTCTGTGAAAAGATGCTGACTGCTAAACGCTGTCTTCAGGGTATATCAGGTTTGTTTTGTCAATAAACATATTGAAATGCACGTCCTAAGATGTAAATGGTGACAGATAGGAAGCTTTATGTTCTCTGTTTCCCAGATGTCAACAATAAGCATCTGTTACCTCTGTGATCAGGAACAAACAACCTGACAAATTTCTGAAACAATTGTTTCTTGAGCACAGAGTAAGCAGAGGGTAACCAGTGCAGGTGAGCAATAAGAAGACTCCTGTTGCTTAAAGCAAAGCTACTTCTCTCTACCTGTGCTTTCTGGGTCCCCATGCTCATCCATCTGTGCACCTTACATCCTTGCTAGACATGATGTAACACGTGAGGTACTGAGGACATGACAGCATGGCCAGCTGTTCTAGGTGGTCTGAAGACAAGGGCAAGGGACATGTTCAATACAGATACCATTTTCCTAACACCTAGTATTTCCGAGGAACAGTCGTGAAGCTCAGAGATACTGAATCTGTACGCATCAAAGGCTGACTATCCAACAGCAAAGTCCCCAGTATCACAGTTAGGGTTTCTATAGTTGTGAACAGACCCCATGACCACAACAACTCTTCTAAGAAAAACATCTGATCAGTGTGTCGTGCTTACAGTTCAGGAGATTCAGTCGATGAGCATCATGGTGGGGAGCATGGCTGTGTGCAGGCAGACAGGCGCTGGAGCAGTAGCTAAGAGTCCCGCATCTTGCAGTCAACAGAAAAATCAACTGAGACATTGCACAGTATCCTGAGCATAAGAAATCTCAAAGCCTGCCCCACAGTGCCACACTTCCTCCAGCAGGGCCACGCCCACTACAACAAACCCACATCCCCTAATAGTGCCGCTTCCTCTGAGATTATGGGGGCCAATGACATCCAAACAGCCACACCCAGGAAACAGAGGTGTGGGGCATAGAGTCTGCAAGCGGTGATTATGAAATCATCAGTGCTAAAGTCACTCCTGTAACATTCCAAACTAAACATTTTTCTCATATATCTTTATGATTATTATATTATTTTCCATTATAGAGATGTGGAAACATCTGGCCTGTGTCAGTCCAGCTGCAGCCCCTCCAGTTCTATCCCCACACCCCTGTGCCTGGCTCATCAACCTTCCACTCAGTACTAGGCACACTTTCTCTTTGCTTCCCACTCCATCCAAACCTCTGGGCTAGGCCTTTCCCAGGTGTTCTTATGGGTCATTCCATCCAGAAATAATTTTCATGTCCCCTCCACCAAAAGTCTACAGCCCAGGGTATAGGAAATCACTGTCTTCTTCAGGATCTTCTCCATGGGAGTCTGTGTCAAAGCCCCCTAGGACCACAGCTGCAGTGCTGCGGGAGGAAACTGGTGCTTGCTGAACTCCAGCTGGTCCAGGCTCTCAAATAGAGACTGATCTGATAAAACGGATCTCATAACTGATCTGATAACACTGATTCCCTTCATTTCTGAAAAACCTACACTATAAGATCCATACCAAGGAAACAAAGATTTAATGAACAAGTCTTCTACATCTCTACAGCTGGCCTCCCATATTATCACAGAGACAGAGTACTCTTCTGGTTCTGCTGTGCATAGCAGGGGAAGCTCTCAGAGGGGCTGTACTCTGCTGGACCCAGTGCCCATAGTCTGGGCAGTTCTCAGATGGGATACGCTCTGCTGGAACAGGGGTCCTCAGCCTGGACAGCTCTCAGATAGGATATACTCTGCTGGACTAGCTGCATATGGCCCAGCAGCCCTGAGATGGGGTACACTCTGCTGGACCAGGTGCCCAAAGCCCTAACAGCCTTATGATAGGGTATACTCTGTAGGACCAGCTGCCCACTTCCTTGACAGCTCTGAAATGGGGCCTGTTCTCCTAAACCAGCTGCCCATAGCCTAGTGTTCCCAGTATGAAGCTTCTAGAACATCAACAATTATTGCAAAACCAATTAAGCATTAAGTGTACCTGTTCTGACCCATCCCAGCACTGCATGGTGGCAGTACCTCTCAAAGGTAACCCAGTAATGATGGCAACACCTATCAAAGGTAGGCCAGTTATGGTGGCAGCACCTATCAAAGGTAGGCTGGTCAAGAAAGACTAAGTAGAAGAGTACAGCAAAGACAATGGAAGTAGGCAAGCCAGTACCTTAAAGCTATAGCCATGAAGTCAGATGACAAGGACTCTCCCTGTTTCATTGTTCTCCATACACAGAATCTACACCCAACAACAGGTATTCCTTATTAGACTCAAAAGTTCCCCCAGCTCTGTCAGAAAACAAACAACACCCCCAAAAGTCCACCACCACCACAACAACAAAAACAGCAATGAAAACAGCACTACCACCACCACCAACAATAACAACAAAAGCACCACCACCAACAAAAACACCACCATCAACAACAACAATGAAAACACCACCAACAACAATGAAAACAACACCAACAACAACAACAATGAAAACAACAACAACAATAACAACAAAACTATGAAAACACCACCACCACAAACAACAACAAAAACAACAATCACCACCAACAACAACAATGAAAATACCAACAACAACAACAACAACAATGAAAACACCAACACCAACAACAAAAACAACATAATCACCACCATCATCAACAACAACCATGAAAACAACAGCACCAACAATGAAAACACCACTACCAACAACAATGAAAACACCACCACCAAAAACAACAATGAAAACACCATCACCACCACTAACAACAATGAAAACACCGCCACCACCAACAAAAACACAACCACCACCACCAACAACAACAACAACAACAACAAAAATAACATCACCAACAACAAACAGTAAACCAAGTCGCATGGTCAGAGAGACCCAGATGCAGAAGTTAAGGACAAATGGGTGAAGACAGAAAGATTCTGGCAGATATCCATAAAAGAAAAGGAAATGAGAAAGTCTGGATATGGAAATCTGGATGAAAAGAACTGGTGCTCTGTGAAGCAGTGATGTAGCATCAACAAAATAGGTGTGGTATCACCCTATGATGTCATCCCCAAGAAATCTAGAAGTGTTGTTTAACTTAGCCTATGGGAATTCTTAAAGACAACCAAAGACTCACAGCATTGAAATACTTGTTAACCTCTGAACAAGGACCATTGTGAAATTTAACCTGAGCAGGCTCTACTCCCCCTAACCTGTGCAGCCTTTCTCCATGTGACTATGTGGGTCTTTGGATGAAGTAGAGTGTAGTTTTTCTCAAACGTATAATGGTTTGGAGGTTTGACTTAACAGGTTAGCTGTAAAGTAAAAGATAATTGTGCTGAAAGTCCACAGACCCAGAGAGGCTAAGTAACAAGGAGGGCTTAAGAGGGGACACAAGAATCTCCCTGGGAAGGGGCAACAAAACAGATTTCAAGGGTGGACTGGGGGTGATTGGGGTTGGCAACAGGAGGGCTCAAGGTGTTGGGATGGGGAGCAAATTCTGGGAGAAGCAATTGGAATTGGGGTGAGGGGAAAACCGAGTGCAAGGGTCACTCTGCGGAATCTACACAGGACTGCCATGAAGGCTGGCTCACAATGAAGACAGAGTCTGAATTGCTCTAGAACAAGCAGGGAAGAATCAACCTTGGGTGGATCCTGCCAAATATTTAAGGAAGAATTAATGGAAATCCTTCAGGAACTCTTCCAAAAGCAAGACAAAGGGGAATGCTTCCTTTCTGTCTCCCAGACACCATTATAAAGCCAAATATATATCACACACACACACACACACACACACACACACACCACCACCACCACCAACAACAACAACAACAACAACAACAACACCCAAAACAAAACATCACCAAGCAAATCCAGCAGCATACTAAAAGCATACGTTGTGTTCAGCTAAGATTCATCCCAGGACTGCAATATCCAATGGACAAAATTAACAGAACACATTAAGAACAGCATTAATTATATTATAAAGACAATATGATAAACTCAGCGAGTACGGCAGAAGCCACTGACACAGTGCTGCATGATGGAAAGTATCCCTGCTTTATCACTACAGCAGAGGAGAGCATCTTCAGCGTGTCGAGGGGGGTTTTACACGTACAGACCTGCTCCTAACCTTATCCACACTAGCAAAAGCCTCCCACATTTCTCCCTAGGATCAGGATCAAGACGAGGATGCAGGCCTTCATCACTTAGTTAATCTTTACTGAAGTTCAGAGACCAAGCAATCGGCCAGGGAAAAAAGTGAAAGCTACTCAATTGCAAAGGGAGAAGTAAGATATGCTTCCATGGGACACGCTCCAACTGTAGAAAATAGAGTCATGCAAACACACAGGGATCGGAGCGGAAAAAAATCCAAACTGTTATAGATATAGTGTTATCTAATGGAAAAATCACAACCACAAACCACACACTCACAACTGCATGAAAACACGCAGTTATGTGGCTCTTATCTGTAATCACTTATACAAGTACACACCCACACTTGCATGTGTAAGACACAGTCAATTACTTACATACTCTAGGGGCTCCTTATTCCCATTTCCTACACTTTCCCAAACAGAATTTACCAGTGTGTGGGAACACTTTCTGTTAAAAACTCTCACAGCCTATATATACCCTCACACATAAGCACTGTAAGTACAAAGACATTTCTCTGTTAACTGCTAAGCCTCCAGCATCTCAAGTACGCATGGCAAAGCTCAAACAAGCAAGACTCTATGCCAAGCATCCGCCCATTGTCCCACCTGGACCCTACTGCACAGGACCCTGCCTCATCCAGTCAAGGGGTCAACTCCCCCAGGTCACTGGGAACTGTCTCTCTGTTCAGTTCTGATCAGCATATAAGTTAGTCACTTGGGAAAATGCAGGTTTAAGGGAATTGCCAACATCATCAAATCAATCTCTCTGCTCTAGCAAACAGCTAGTAACAGGAGCAGGCTCCATGGAGAAGGTGGGATGCTTTGTAAAGCAAAATTAGGGGTGCGATTTAGGCCTTTCTAGTAGGAAGTCCTGGCTTCTTGAGCAGGTCTCATCGAGCTCCTTTTCCTCTCCTGGATGGGCAGGAACAGAAACAGGACGCTGAAGCCTAAGAGACAGCCTGGAGACATGAACATCACTTAGCAGGGCTTTGAAAAGGCAAAGCGGAGAGTCAGAGGGCCTTCCAAAGCTCCAACTCTGCCTATGTGAGATGGCACAGTATGACAGAAACCCACCTGCAACGCCAGGTGAGCTGCACCTGCAGGAAATTTACCAAGCAGGGGGCAGTTGAAGTCAACGGCACTGGACAACCTTGGCTGAACTCATCTCAACACGTATGTCAGAGAGCTTTGACTTCCTATTACACATACCTTAGAAAACCAACTTACAGAGAAGTTTGTTTTGTAACACATTTTGGAATTCTCGCTGTTATTATTGTGTGTGTGTGTGTGTGTGTGTTATTGTTTGTTTTGCACTGCTGGAATTGCACCTGGGGTTTTGTCATATAGAGAAAGAACTCTCCCAAAACTGCAAATCCATTCCTTTTTAGAAGAGCTCAAAGGAGGGCCAACCTACTCCCCTTCAGTTAGGGAAGTGAAAAAAAAAAAGGATGTCCTTGGGTTCAGATAGCATCCCCCAAGCACACAAATGTCTCCTATTATGTCATGCCTTTTAAAGGTCCCACCGTCTTCCAGGATGGAGCTTGAGAATAGACCCAAAAGACATAGAAGCCTTTTGGATCCCACACCGTATCCAAACTACAGCACAAAAATGTGAATATCTAATTGAGTTACATTACCTTTCAGCCTTGACATCTGTTACAGTTTTGATTCCTATCCACTGTCTAGTATGCCCCACCATTGGCATGTTTCATATATATTATCCCTTGTGTTTTCCCATAAACCCTAGAGATATGGATTTGGAGCTGGATGTGCCTCTCCCAGTCTGACTGCAATGTTTCAGGCTCTGTTTTGCATCCACGAGTGTTGAAATCTCTGGCCAGCAGAGCAGCGGCTTGGCCCATACACCACTACCCCAGTTGCAACAGGTTGGGAGAGGGGCATTTCATTAAGTGTGGCTGAGAATGGTGACAGATGTGCTCACATCCCAACCAACCATCTCCTTGATAGCATCCACGTACTTAAGGGAACAAAGGAAACGGTGTAAAATGAATTAAACAAATAATAAAAGTCTAGCTTTGCTTTGTTCTCTATTTTTAAACTTCGTAATATTTGTAAAGAGCAGGAGGATAAAGAACCTGGGCTGGGACTCTGCCACTTCCAGTGCACTCTCAGAATGAGTGTTGACTCCTCTGTAAGGACAAAACTCACCACCTCCAGCTAAGATCCAGTAGAGAGCAGGCTCTAGATGCAGACCCCTCCCACCAGGAAGCCAGGACTTCCTACTGGGCAGGCCTAAATAACATTGGTAACTTGGCCTTACAAAACATCTCAGTATCTCAGGCCACTTCACAGTGGAGCCTGTCCCTAGAACGAGCTTTGACTGGAGCAGAGAGCTGCATCTGATGACTGATGTTGAAGGTTCCTTGAGTGTAGTGAGCACCATACAGTGTGACCTCTGACATCCAACAAAATAGAGCAAAATGTGAAACGTTCAGATCATATGACAGTCACACAACATATTAAAAATAATATGGCTGATATAAAAATAAGCGAATAATTTTATTACATTTTAAACTGAACATTATAATGCTTTGAGTGAACTGAACTGTCTATCCACCTTTCTCTAATACGCAGGTATATGTGACCTTACTCTCCATCGCCCTATCGAACGTCATAAGCAAGAAAAGGAGAATTATCAGAGATCACTGGATTAGCAGTGACCTCGGCAATCATGAATACCTGTTCTGCTGATGGGGCGGCGGGCAGTTTGAGACCAGCTTTTAATCTTTTCTAGTAAAATTTGACCATAACCAAATAAACACTAATGTACACATCTTGAAAATACAGTTTCATTTCAAGAAAGAGCTCCTAGAAAAATTGTTCTATAGCTGCCTATAGATTTTTATCAATTTAATACAATGGGGCAGACCTACTGTTTTATATGTAAAATGGATTATTTTTAGAAGTACATGGGCCTTAATTGTTTACAAATTTACAGGCAACAAACTTACAAGCAGAGATGGGCGGGCCAGCCCAGCTTCCTAGGTTCTCACACCAACTGTCCAAAGGAGCACAGTGTTGATCACTCAAACCAGCTCGAATGAGCCCTTCCCTGGCCTGTGTCCTGCTCGCCTTCAAAACAGCACTTGCTGAGGACAACTTAAGTTTGAAGCAGTTCTCGTAAATTTCTGCAAAAACACCACCACCAACAACAACAACACTTCTATAAACTGCTGAGATTAAAGGCCTTTCAAATATAAAAGTTACAGAGCCTGAAGAGGCTCCCAGGGCCGGGCCGAGAGATCAAACAGACAATTTAGAAGCACCAACACCAAAGTAAGAAAGAATTTCGTTTTATGACAAGTCATGTTTCTCAGGAAGTCAGGATGCATCTCTCTAGAGTGGACACACCTGCTCCCTGGGCTGGGCTTAGTACAAGGGATGGCACCAGAGTTACAACTCACTCAGCCCTTCTGACCTGGAGTCCCTTGTTTACAACTAACTCACATCTGTCTGCTCTACAGGTCCCAAACGTACACCTAGTTTTGTTTCATTTTGCTTACTTTTCAGCATTACAATGGTGCACAAGTAGAACCCCAGAAGCATTCAGCAGGAGCCAATCTCTGAGTTTCAAACATTAGTCTTTTCTCTGGCCTGTTATATGTGGTCCAAAATGCTCTCCAGATGCTGGGCAGTTTCTGTGAGCTGAGGCAAACAGTCAACTATGCCAATTCCAGGACAACCAACTTTATACCCTGTAAGCCAGCTTGCTAAGCTATAACTTTCAAGGGGTTACATAGACTAAGCACATTTTCAAATTATAGTATTTCTAATTTACATTCAAGGAGCACCTGCAGTTGGTCTCTGTGATCTAAAACCAACAATAAAATACTGAGCACTAACTATTTCTCCAGCAAAACTTAAGCTTTGCTCTCCTTTACAGCACCAATGCCATGGCATGGGAGCCCTGTTCTCTCACCGGTCTGTTGCTCCTCACTACGAGTTTCTTCCACTCAAAGCCAAGGGAAAGTCTATTGTATGGCAGCTCCACCCTATAGTGGCATTTCACTTGTATTTTAATAAATAAAGCTACCCTGAAGATCAGAAAAGTAAAAACCACCACACTGGGCAGCCTTACAGACCAGGGAGCAATGGCACACACCTTTTATCCCAGTAGCCACACCATCTTGCCATAGAAACCAGGAGGTAGTGATGCACATCCTTAATCCCAGAACTAGAGAGGAATATAAAATGGGAGGAGACAGCTCTCAGTCTCAGTGTAATTCTGAGACTCCTGGAGGCGGGATCACCATTTTTGACTGAGGTCAAGGTAAGAGTCAGTGGCTGGCTGCTTTATTTTTCTGGTCTTCAAGCTGATCCTCAGTATCTGTCTCTGAGTTTTTATTAATCGTGCTTCATTTGGTGCCCAATATTTGGGGTACATATTTATGAAAAATCTGTTTGCCTGAGGCTTTTTAGCCACTATTCCAGGTCAGAGCTGGGATTGGAATTCCAGCTCTAAGAACTGGAACCCAAACCCAAACACTTGAATTTGGGGGAAACACTAGTGCCCCTCGCTCCCATCCGCCCGGCTTAACTTCCATATAAAAACGGAAAATATACAAAGAATCTTGATACTGTATGTTTTTGTGTTGTCTTTGAATCATTTGACTGCTGAGGAAGGAACAAAAGCTGCTAAAAGGCATTTGATTATAAATGCTGCTAGATTAGTCCAACCTATGTATTTTGTAAATGACTTGACTCCAAAATTTAAGTCAAAAGATATATTACTTTGGAAAGGAAGTTTTGCTTTCATTTCCACAGGAAATGAGAGGCTGTGGATTCATTCTGTGTTAAGAAAAATAAGGTTTGATTAAGGTAGACCCCCTGAAAAATCTCCAAAAGGAGCAGATAGCTCCAAATTATCCAATGTTTTAGAGCACCTCTGTTGCAGTTTCCTCTGAGTTCTGCATCCAGAACAGCTTCAAGGCTGCTGGCTGAGATGATCCAGCCTCACAGAATACTCCACTCGGGACTTGTCTATAATCCTAACTTTTCTTTAGGTCCCCTTAATAATATCAGCACCTCCCATCAGCAGAAAGTAGCCTAGAAAACTATGCACACATTCCCAAACAAAACAGATTATAGATGTTTCTCTTTGTTTAGCATGTTGTTTACAATTTGTTACAGATAATGGTCAGGAAAAAAGCTAAACAAAAGAGATAGGTTCAGGGTTCTCGTTTTGAAGAGAAAAAAGGGGGAAATGCTGTGGGATAATGCTCTAGTACACGGTAAAGATTTGTCACTCATATTGGTTCAATAAAACACTGATTGGTCAGTATCCAGGCAGGAAGTATAGGTGGGGTAATCAGACTAGGAGAATTATGGGAAGAGGAAAGGCAGTTACAAGTCAGATGCAGAGGAAGCAAGATGAGAATACTGCACTGTGGAAAGGTACCAAGCCACATGGCTAATCCAAACAAGAATTAATGATCAACTTGAGTTGTAAGAGCTAGTTAATAATAAGCCTAATAGACCAAACATTTTATAATTAATATAAGCTTCTGTGTATTTCTTTGGGACCAACCAGCTCTGGGACACTGTGGGACAGAAGTCTCCATCTACACCACCCAAGTAGGATAAGGGTGAAACAGATTCATTTGGGGAAACCATATGTCACACTCTGCCTGGTGCAGCAAAAGAACAGGCGTTAAGAATTTACTCCTATGTACACAGTGAGAAATGTCCTTCAGAAATTAAGACAAAGAATGTAACCAAAGGTCTAAGAAAGACTATCCACGGTGGGAGTTCCAGAACAAGAAGGCCAACCCACAGAGGCACAACACAGGACAGCATTTGACTGCAGACCTAGTCAAATATTACCTCAGTAGTCTCTGTTTGTTCAGACAGGTTTCCAGGTGGAAGAGAGATTATGAGCAGCATGGTTGAGCCAAGATGAACTTGGTAGAAAAACTATGCCCTTCCTATGGCCCTGAGTCCTGGGGATGGGATGGGTTAGAAATCAGATCTCTCTACTGCATCTTCGGCTCCAACCCCAAACAAGGGGCCTGCCCCTCCTCACAGGCTGCTAAGGACAGGGTGTTGGTACACTCTGCTCTGAACACCATAAATTGGAGTGCTCTGAAGTGTGAAACTTAGGTTGCTGATAGCATCCTGTGGTGATCTGAAGGTGAATAGCCCCCACGGGCTCATCTATTGGAATGCATGTTCACAATTGATAGAACTGATTGGAAGGGATTTGGAGGTGTGGCTTTGATAGAGGAAGTGTGTCACTGGGGGCTGGGCCCTGGGGTTTCAAAACCCTCCTGCCATCCTGGGGCTCTGTGCCTCCTGTTTACAGATCAAGATATGAGCTCTCAGCTATTCCTGCTACTGTGTCTTCCCCTTGCCATCATGGTCTCTAGCTTGCTGGAACCACATGCCTAATTAGGGTGCTTTCTTTTATAAGTAGTCTTGGTCATAGTGTTTTATCACAATATTAGAAAAATAGCTAATATAGACCTGCAAGGGGAAAATGACATGACATGGGACTTCATTTTCTGCTCAGAACTGTTAAAAATAGCACACAAAATTACCTTCACACTATATGGTATACTGAAAACAAAAATTAATTTTATGTTTGCACATGGGACTTATACTAAAGATAGCTCATTTTAGATAGACCAAAATATTCTAAATTCAAGGCAATCCAAAACCCCAAACACTTCAACTCCTAAGCATTTTGAAAATGAGATATCAACCTGTAAATGGGTTATGATTGTATAGGCGGGAAGCTAGCAGTCTATTTACCTCTGTGCCATAAAAAAAGCTTTTCAATAAAAGTAGGCACAATACACATGTGATAAATATAGTTGACTTTATTGCTGTCCTTGGGCCCACAGAGAACAAGACTCCACACAGATGGGAAAGCAGATCTGCAGATGGGGCACAGCTTTGAGATGGCATCTGAGAAAAGTCTGTTTGCAGACTCTGACATCCTATGAGTGCACATTTGTTGGTCTTTTGTCTAGCTTTACATGTGTGAGATTAAGGCACAGTTCTTAAAAGACAGACAACGATCCTGGTCTGTCATCCAGCAGTTCACACGGCTGCCGGTGTGCTTTGCAGGGTCCCTCAAGTCAGGGGAAAGTGGCCTCTACCGTCTAACAGTGAGGACGGTTTGCTCTCCTGAATGTACAATCTTCCTAATAAAACTCTCTGATGTTCTCCTGGCTGGCTTAAAGAATAGTAACAAGTCCTGCAAAGTTACCCCCAGAAACTCAGAAATTACAAAGTTTGGGATGGTTGACTCTTTTCCTGATTCTCTATAAAACTGAAGACGTTTTGAAGCCTGAACGCCACCTCACTCCCCCTTGCCCCATAAGATGCTGATACAGGGATCTTAGAGGATTTATAAAACACAAAACATGCAAGAGAGCACTCTCGGGAAGCTCCCCCACACCCCACCACTGGTGTGGCTCCTCTCCCTCCTGCAGCCCAGGTCTACTGCAGCTCTTCTGGCAGGAAACTTCAAAAGCATGGCTCACAACCAATCTTTACGTACAATGAGCACTCTATAAATACTTGAATAGTTTAACTTCACAATTAACAACTTTTAGAATGACTAAAAATATTGAAGTAAAATCTTGATTGGGAGGACAAAATACACAATGTTTTAATAAACATTTTTTAATTTGCCACAAAGATGGAACCCCCAAAGCATGTGCAAATATCTTTGTAGAATATAAGTCTGGTAGGCCTATGCCCAAGAGTAGTTGGCTGGGTCATATGGTAGTCATGGTATAGATAGGCATATTACCCGAAGTGGTCGGTGGGTCATATGGTAGCCATGGTATGGGTAGGCATATGCCCAGAAGCAATTGTCTAGGTCATATGGTAGCCATGGTATGGATAGGCACATGCCCAGAAGTGGTTGATTGGGTCATATGGCAGGCATTGTGTGGGTAGCTAAGGAGTTGTGTGCCCGGGTCATATACTAATCCTACTTTTAAGTTTCTGAGACAGCTTCACACTGATTTCCAAAACTCTGCTCACTACACTTGCACTAGCAGTGACTAACGCCCCTTTCCCTACATTCTCTTCGGCCGGGGGTCTCTTGTCTTTCTGCACATAGGTGTCTGCACATTCATGTCTATGTATTATAGATAAGCTAATCAAGATTTCCTTCTTTGTCTTCTCCACAGACATAGCATTTTCTGCCCACAACTAAGTGACTGTTGATCAGCCTGGAAAATAAATTGTCAAGGACAAGCTCCTTCAGTTGGGGTGTTGGGCACATAGCTTTGAATAAATCCCCATTTAATATAGGGAGCCTTCTCATCATGAGTCTCCTGAAAACAAATGTGATCTGAAATTGTGCATGCAAACTTCTGGCTTTTTATTTATGAAATTTGATTACAAAGGCTGATGCTTAGGTGTTATTCATTAAACACGAAAGTCTGTGCATGCCCGCAGCCTGGTTCTCTATTCTATGACGTCACAAGCCCTCACTGAAATCAGTGTGCCACCTTCAACTTTGTTCGCTAATTCAGCAGCTTTTTAAGGGAGAAGCCAAAAATCCTCTGGCATTTTCTTTTCTTTTTTTTT
>JAQHUG010000279.1:557651-581981 GCA_028555095.1 Dicrostonyx torquatus | reverse complement strand
CCCGTGCTTCCAACTTTTGTCTGACGATCTTGTTTGCTTCCGACTTCCAGGAAAATCTATTTGCGAGTGTGATGCCATGGTTCATGGTGAGGAAGCTGCTTCGTCAGTGGAAGGAGGACTTGAACAAGGGTCACCTCAGCCAAGACGGAGTTCAGGAAGATATCAAAATCAGAAGGACAGAGGGAGATGCACTTGAGAACAGTTATACCTCTTGTGTGTATGCACGCAGACAGGTTGCCATGCCTAACTGCTAAAACTCTCCAGACTGTGTTCAGCTCTAGATTGTCATGTGAGCACCTGCTACACTAACTGCTCCCATTCCTGAGAGAATTCCTGTTGAGGATTAATACACAGTCCACTGAAATGAATGTTTAACAGTTCCCGTGGGCCCTACCGCACCAGCAAAACCATGGGAAAGATAACGTAAGTATCCACGTGGCAAACCCATGACCGTGCGAAAAAAGTCTCCCTTCTAGTGAGCAGTAAGCGATGCCCAGGTTTCAGGTCTAAGCTGGTGGAGGCTCAGTCACACCCTGCCACTCTACCCTGCCCGCATTGCCACAGATATCACTGGAGATGCTCTTAATCATTGAATGTACTTTAACCTTTTATCTAGAAGCAATAAATGAGTTAATTTAAAACAATATTGGAGGTGAGGAGCAAGGTACTAAGGGTGAAATCCAAAGGCTCCCACATTCCAGGAAAGCTCTACAGTTGAGCAATACCCTTAGCTGCAATGAATTCTCAGTGAAATTCCAATAACTAAAGAAATCCCTAGTTCTCCAAGAACTGTGAAATTTATCAGTTTCCCAACCCGATATAGCCCAATAGGGCAGGGAAAACTATCGTCCACACATCAGAATTCACATCCTAGTTCCATCACTGTGTGTCCTGTACCCTCATAGACTGGTCCTTAGTTTGCTTGTTTATAAACAAGGGTTAGGATACTGCATTCATACCTGTGAGTGCCCACTGTAACCAACAGTTAGGAGGATTAAACAGCAAACATTGGTTACTGTTCATCTTGGAGGAAACCATTCTGGCTATGTTCTTCCTATGGGTGTGGAAGGAACAGCAACCCACTAGTCCTCTCCTCCAGGGACTTCTCACCTAATGTGATCTTACACATATCTTCTCTGAGCCACATGATCTCTTAAGCACCTCCAGGAGGCTGAAGACAGTTCTGAGAAAGTCTGAGAAGCCACATGGCTTCTTACCTCCCAAGCTTAATAAGGGGTAAGCATTAACTCTTTCTTTTATTTCTGTTGGCACCTTTTGAAGTTCAAAATGACATTGTTTTGAATGAACAAAGAAAATTTGGGCCATGCATACAATGTGATATTATTTTGCATACAAAGAATGGAATATCATCATTTGGGCCAAGGTGGATATTTCTAGACAACCTTAAAGAAATCTGGACACAGAAAGGCAAGCATGGTATGACACCCAGGCTTTGTAACAGCCAACTGGACTCCAAAGAGAACAGAATGGAACAGATGCCACCAAAGACTAGGAACAGCCAAGGGAGGGATAAAGGGAAGTTGTCTTGTGGGTACCAAATAGTGTTATCAGGCTAGAATGAGCACTAGAGTGTGGCATAGTAGGGGGGGGGGTCACATCAATTCACCACATCGTTTAAAAGGGAACTAGGAAGACTCATGTTGAAAGTCTTCCACTATGAAGACATGAAAGGCTGAGGAGATGACTTCCACCCCTTTGTGAAATGTCTGCATCCAGCCAAAAGTTCCCAAGCTTGATTCTACCATCCAGGTAAAACGCAGGGCATGGTGGTACATGCTTGCAATCCTAGTGATGGGGTGGGAAAAAGGCAGATTCTTGGGGCTCACTGGCCAGATGATATTGATGAAGTCGCAATCTCCAGTGGTGTGGGAAATCTTACTTTAAAAAAAAAAAGGTGGGAAGTTCCTGAGAAACCTTGGACAGTCACAGACATACACTCATAAGAACACACACTCACACTCAGAGGGACACAGCTAGTCCCCAACACATGAAGCAATGATCAGCATCTGAAAAGATTGCAATAATATTGAGCCTGATTTAATCACTACATGTTGCATTTATATCATGTTACTTTTGTCTAAATATGGTGTGTCTTAGTGTTCTATATCTATGAAGAGACACCATGGCCAAGGGAACTCTTCTAAAAGAAAGAGTTAATTGGGGATTGGCTTACAGGTTAGTCCATGATCATCATCAGTAGTTGAAAATTTTCCTTCCTGATCCTTAGGGAGAGAGACACAGAATCAGAGAGACAGACAGACACAATGGGTCTGAATCTGACGTGGGCTTTTGAAACTCCTAAGTCCATTGCCAGTGACGCACCTCCCCCCACATCTCCTAATTCTTTCTTAATGGTCCCATTAACTAGGGACCACACATTCAAACATGGAAGAGACTATGAGAGCTATTCTCACTCAATCCACCACAGAGGGTCAACCAAAGGATAAAGAAAACTTTCCTCTACCTCTATGACTCTATCTCCATTCACATCAGAGCAAGGGACTGAGCTCCCAAGGTCCAGTAGAAGAGCAGAAGTGGGGAGAAGATGAGCAAGGAAGTCAGGACCGCGAGGGACTGGCCCACCAACTGAGACAGTGTGCCTGATCTAATGGGAGCTCATCAAATCCAGCTGGACCAGGACTGAAGGAGTATATGACCAAACCGGACTCTCTGAATGTGGCTGCCAATGGGGACTGACTGAGAAGCCAATGATAATGGCACAGGGACCTATCTCTTCTGCATGTATTGGCTTTTTGGGAACCTAGTCTATATGGATGCACACCTTCTTAGGCCGGGATGGAGGGGGGAAAGCCTTGGGCTTCCCACAGGGCAGGGTACCCTGCCCCTTCTTAAGGAAACAGAGGGAGGGAGGAGGGTTAGTGGGGGAGCGGGAGGTCCTGGGACAAGGGGAAGAAGTGTAAATTTCTTTTAACAATAAAGGAAAAAAAAGAAAATTTTCCTTAGGTGTTGGAGCACATCTGCACGCAGGAAGCTAAGGCAGGAGGATCGTGAGTTTGAAGCTAGTCTTATAGACCTGGAAGCCTCCAGAGCAGCCAATATAATGCACAAAGGAAATGAACAAAGTTTTAATTTTTTTTCATAAATTTCTTTTTTTTATATACTAACATCAATTCCCCCTCCTTCCCCTCATGCTCTCCCCAACTTCCCTGCACCCTAACCCTCCATCTTCTCCTCAGAGAGGGTAAGGGCTCCCATGGGGAGTGAACAAATTCTGTCACACCACCATGTTGAAGCAGGACCAAGGCCCTCCCCGTCATGTCTAGGCTGAGCGAGGTTTTTCTTCATGGGAAATGGGCTCCAAAAAGCCAGCTCCTTCATTAGGGAGTGCTCCTGGTCCCACTGCCAGTGGCTCCATAAACTGCCCAGGCCGCCCACTGTCACCTGTTTTAGGCAGGTTTCCAGGCTGTCAGTCAGTGAGCTCTCACTAGTTAGGGTCAGCTTTTTTTTTTTTTTCTGTGTGCTTCCCCATCATGGTCTTGATGAGCAAAGGAGTCAAGAAATGAACAATTTTTAAAGGTGAACGCACACATGAAACACTGCAGATGAGCTCCACACTGCATTCTTTAACACGCAGACCTGCTGGTAACTTTGCAGGCCTTGGGACAACTTAACCAGGGAGGTCTGTGCTCTAGGGAGATCACTGTCTTCCAAAGGATGGGAACCCTTTGAAATGCAGATACAATCTCAGGCAGCTCGCACTCCCCACATCTAGAGACTATGCTTAGCCTGAAGTTCAGCCCTATGAAGTCAACCTGGCCAGTGAGCCAGCAATTATCTTCTGGGGCTGCCTTTCTTCCAGGAAAAGGGCCAAGAGAAGATCAACCAGAGAGGCAAGAATGTCTTTCAGGTTTTGTTTTGTTTTGTTTTTCCCAGCAGCACTGCTTTGGCCATAAAGTTCCTCTTGACTGTGAAGCTGTCAAGGAGCTGTTACAGTCCAACTGCTTGGAGATGGGCTGCAGGCTATGTGCTCAGCCTCCCCTGATGCACAGCTAAGTTTGCTTTTAGTCATCTAGGGACAGGCAGCAAGCCCCAAGGAAAAACTTACCATTGAGAAAGTCAGTGTGCTGCCGAAGTCCCTCAAGGACTTTTCTTTCATGAAGGAGCCCTACTGCCTCTTTGTTTCTTCCACCCGCCCTATAATGGTCCTGGGCTCTCATGGAGTTCTAAATAAATTGTGGAGTAAAACGGTGTGCGCACACCACCCACCTGTCATCTTCTGAACTCTCAACATCGTGTTTGAAGGCAGTACCAAGGTGTACCGCCTCTCTGCAAGCTACCTCTTCTCCCAGCTCCCCTGACCCCTCTTCTCTCTCCTCCCCTGTCTCTCTGCTATCTCCCCTGATCTACTCTTGTTCCTTCCCGGATTCTCTGCTCCCCTGAACCCACTCTTGTCTCTTGGATGCCCTGCTAGACAACCCTCCTCTGCTCAAGTTCACCTCTCCACACCCTCCATTCTCCTTACATTGCGCATCTCACTTTTCCAAGTATCATTTTGATTCCAACGTACTTCAATTCCATACAAAAAGGATTCTGCCTTTTAATGCCACCAGGGCAAGCTGCGCTATAGGCACAGGAACCACCCCCACCATTTTCTGAGGGGCTCATTCTTTTTGGCATACGTATATAGGTGCATGTTCAAATACATGGGTATATGTGTTTCTGTGTGTCTTGGGTGCATGCTTCTGTGGGTGCACATATGTACTTATGTTCATAGGCCTGTGGAGGCCAGAGGCCAACCTTGAGTACCATTCCTCAAGGTCCTAACACTTTGATTATTTATTGAATATTAGATTTTTTACGTACTTTTATTTTTTTAATTTATGTGTGTGTGTGTGCCTTCATAAGTTTACATGCACCATATTCAAGCAAGAACCCACACAGGCCAGAATTGCTGGTGATTGTGAGCTGCTGGTACTGCTGAAGAAAAAACCTAGGTCCTGCCGGTGCTGCTGCAGAAGGAACCCTGCTCCTGATGGTGCTCCTGAGGAAAGAGTCCTGGTCGAGCTAGTGCAGAAAGAACCCTGGTCCTGATGGTGCTGCTGCAGAATGAACCCTGCTCCTGATGGTGCTCCTGAGGAAAGAGTCCTGGTCGAGCTAGTGCAGAAAGAACCCTGGTCCTGATGGTGCTGCTGCAGAAGGAACCCTGATTCTGATGTTGCTCCTGAGGAAAGAGTGGTCCTGCTGGTGCAGAATGAACCCTGGTCCTGATGGTGCTGGTGCAAAATGAACCCTGGTCCTGATGGGGCTGATGAGGAAGCAGCCTGGGTTCTGATGGTGCTCCTGAAGAAGCAGCCCTGGTCCTGCTGGTGCTATTGAGGAAAGATCGCTGGTCTTGCTGGGTGCTCTTGAGAAAGGAGCCCAGGTCCCCTGCAAGAGCAGTAGTGCTCTTAAATGTTGAGCCATTTCTCCAGCCCTGCTTGTTTGTTTGCTTTTATTTTTGAGGCTGGGTTTCTCATTGGTCTGGAACTCACCAATTAGGTTATGCTTGCTGTTCAGGGACCCTCCTAACGCTGCTTCCCAGGATGGAGTTTCTAGGTCCAAGCAGCCACTCTCATCCTTACTTTTTTTGTTGTTGTTGCTTTTAGTGTTGGTTCCGGGAATCAATCTGAGAAATACCTCAGCTACCAATGCAAGTATCTGACTTCTTTGCAGCCCCCATGGGGATGGGAGGGGGACCCACTCCTTACCTATGGTCCTTATAGGATTCTCCTTCCCATTGCTAAGCAGTGAAAAGGGCCTTCCTTTGGCCTCTAGAGTGGCTCTTAGCAGAGTAAGATGTGACACCAGGGGACCATAAGGGAACAGGCAAGTACTTGTCCTATCAGAATGTGGTTTCTCTCAGTTTCACACAGTTTCTTTACAATACTCTGAAAGCTGGCAGGGCTTTCAGGCAGACGGCATGGAGGACAGAGAGTGTCCATTTTCCTGCTGGCTGCCTCTCTTCTGAACAAAAGTCAGGACTGGAAGCAATCAATTAAGCCATATGGGGCTCTTGCAAATTAGTCCCCATTTGTCTTGGCATTTTTAAAGATAATGCAACTCAGAAAAGAATGGAATAGAAAAAGAAGGAGAAAGGAAAGGAAAGAGGGAGGGAGAGAGAGAGGGAGAAAGAGAGGGAAGGAGGGAGGACAGTTGATCTGCAAAATGAGTTATGCAGGAAGGGTCCTAAAAAGCCTGTAAGGTTCTCTAAGTCCCTGGGTACAGGGGCCTAATTAGTCCTATTTGGTATCAGAAAAGCCTTCAGGACACAGACACTAACCCAACTAGAGTCACTCACCCACCGCTGTGCATCCCAAACACAGCAACCAAACAGCAATTGTCCTTTGAGGCCAAATGCAGAGGTACTTGGGGGATTTGGGTCCTTGCAGTGCTGCTCTATAGCCACTTAGGTCTCTACTTGCAAGCATGCCCATCACTGGGACCCAATGGTAGACCTGTTCTGGAAGGCTGGAAAGAAGGTAACCTAGGCAGCCGTGGGGCTTCAAAACAGAACAGCAGACCTTCTATGCTCAGAATCCAGTCTAGTAGCTTTCTAGAGGTCCAGGCAGGTCACTGCTGTTCTCTGAGAGCAAAGCTCAGCTCGTGAGTAAGAAACTTACATTAGTACCCATGGGTAGTACACACACACACACACACGACACACACATATGCACACAGGACAGACACAGACACACGCAACAGACACAGACATAACACACACATGCACATACGCATACGCACACACATGCACAAAGCATGCACGTGCACACACACAATACCATGAGCTCAGTGCGTTACCAAAGGCAATAGCTTCCCTCTCTTATAGTTCTGGAAAAGAGAAGCCTTCAAGCATGATGTCTGCAGGGTCACCCTCTCCAAAGGTGCCCAGACAGTCATTTTTTTCTCTCCTAGCTTCCAGTGGCTATTCCTGATATTCCTTGGCTTCTGGCCACACCACTCTACGTTCTACACCTTTTCCTTTTCTGGTGACCTCAAATCTCCATCTTTTTACCTGCCATCATAGGGCTCATAAGATACCCAGGGGAGACTCAAGGCAGCATCTCAGTCCCATTGTCAAGAAGCTTTTCATAAGCACATCAGCATCCTCACGTTTCCAGGGATCTGAGGCTCCTGGGGAGACGGTGGAGCCTCTGGGGTCCCTGTATGAGAGGTCTACAAGGTGCTGGGTTCTGACATCCTGTGAGCCGGTGCAAGCAAGGTCATGGGTGCTCTCGCTGCAACCAAGAAGAGCAGAGCGGCAGGAAGGGCCCAGAGCTAAAAAGTCCAGCAAGCTTAAGACTGCAAAGGGTTCCTTGCAGAGAGAAATAACCACAGCACACAGGACAAGGCCACTTGACAACTGCATGCTGGGCAAACTCCTGAGAGCACTTCTGCTCTGTGACCTCACTTCCTTGCTGGAGGGCAAACAGATGGGGAGACAGATCCAGGCACATCTGGGCCAGTGTCAGGACCTTCATGCTCTGGTGAGTCTCCAACACCTGTTGCCCGCTGATACAGACTTGCTCTTCAAGCTCAGATGTCCTCTCTTGCTGAAAGCCAAACTGCTCCGCACAGAAAATGTGGCTCTCACAAAAGGTTGAGCTTGAGACTCTTTTAGCTTTTTCTCCCGCATAACTTTTCAAAACTGCTTTTTATCCTATAACGTTCAGCATCTTTCTAGCTTGCCTTCCATGTTACGGGGTTCTTTAAGAGCTAATGAGTGTTCAGAGGGGGAATAGATTTCTTACGTAGACACCACAGTGTTGTCTGCTGCTGTTCATAGCTTTCGGCTCTGGAGCTGGACCCAGGCTTCTGTGCTGGACCACAGAGGCAAGTGAGACTTGCTCGGAGATCTGATGCTGTGCGGGGGACTCAAAGCCAGCAAGACTGGATCTCATTCCTCAAGAACTGGCAGCACACAAGCACCCTTCTCCTTTTCCAAGTAAATAGAATTGCTTTAAAGACTTTAATATGTCCAAAATTGATAAGACCTCTCCCACTAAGAGTGGCAAAAAGTTTTTCTCAGCAGAGGAAAAACTCTGTTAAAGTAAATTTCATATAAACACAAATGTTATTAATAGGCTCATTACTCCCTAAAGCAAGAAGCAATGAACAATACACAAGCAAAAAAATTTATTTTATCATACTTATTGTGGTGTGTGTGTGTGTGTGTGTGTGTGTGTGTGTGTGTGTGTGTGTACAGTTACATAAGCTTCCAGGAGAAAACCCCCAGAAGACATTTATCATCTACTAACACATGACTTGCAAGAATCAAACACGGATTGCCAGGCTTGGCTGTAGGCATCCTGACCCAAGAAGCCAATGCTGGCCCATGTGAAGTTTCCAAGTGACTACTTCGGGGTCATGATTATAGGTGAAAGGTTGACTATGACCAGCACCTAATGGTCAGTAGGGATGTGGACATTCTTAGTACCCCAGGCATAGCAGTTTATCCAGGAGCCTTGGGAGAATCTTGGTTTCTCCCTTAGTCCCCACACGCGATGCAAACATGGCTAAACAAACACCCTGCCAAGATGTCACATTGTATATGAAGTCTGAAGCCCTGCCATCCTAGATACTGATTTATCCAACTTGTATCCCTGTGTGTGGATGGGGTCCGCCACCTGCTTCCAGTGATGAGATTGAGTGTCACATAATCAAGAAGCATATTTCTGTTGTTTGGGCCAATGCATGCTTTGGGATCGGTTTTATTTCAGCAATCGGTAATTGCTAATCGTCTTAGTTAGAGTTTTAATTGCTGTGAAGAGACATCATGACCAGGGCAACTCTTATAATGGAAAACACTTAATGGGGTGGCTTACAGTTTCAAGATTTAGTCCATTATCACCATGGTGGGACATGGCAGCATGCAGGCAGACATGATATTGGAGCGGAGAGTCCTACATCTTGCGCCGGCAACAGGAAGTGATCTCACTGGGTATGTGGCTTGAGCATCTATGAGACCTCAAAGCCAGCCTCCATAGTGACACACTTTCCTCCAACAAGCTCACATCTACTCCAACAAGGTCACGCTTCCTCTTAGTGCCATTCCCTTTGAGGGTATTTTCTTTCAAACCACCATACTAATTAAAATCAACCTTAAGTCGATAGTCGCAAAACGAAAAAACAATCTGACTGTGGTATTTTGGGCTATTTGGAGTCCTCTACAAGTCCTGACTAAGATGAATGTCAGAGTGGCTAGGGATGCGTTCCCGAGAATAAGAAAGTAAGACAGAGATGTAGTACAGACAACCTCTGTCTGAGTTACAAAGGTCCGCCCAAGAAAGAAATCCATTCATGAGATGGATAAGCAATACTGTGTCTGAGTTTTCCCGTTCTGTAAAGGCTTGTGAAAGGTTTCTCTCTGGGGACCCCCAGCAGGAGTGGGGGATTGCACTGCAGACGGCAGGCATGGAAACAGGGTCTTCTGACTTAACAGGCTCTGGAGAAGCAGGCTGGTAGGTTCACAGTGCTCTCCTGACTAAGGCCCAGGTCTGTGCAGGCTGAAACACTGCCTGATATGATAGTATAAGACCGGCTATCCGAGCTCAACGCTGACAGCTGTACCGAAAAGTCTGATTTGTAGGGACCATACAGCCTGGACAGACATCATGGCTATCAAAATATCCCTTCCTTAATCCCACAGCTGCCAAAGAGGAAAATCACTTTTAGGGTTTACAAGAAGTCCCATTAAAGACAACCAGACTCATACGCAACCACCAAGGCTACTAGGAGCCTCTCATGGAGTTGGTCCAGCACCCTGGCTATTTCAATCAGTGCAGTTCACCAGATAACTGACCTCAGAATACAATGGACAGTATGAAATGTACCAACACAGATATGGCACAACTCTCCCGTGCTCTCTGCACAACACAGATCTAGAAAACACTCATCATGACGGCAACTTTGGTTCCCGAGAGGCAAAATTCTGTCAACCAATCACATCTAGTTAAGGCGTGGCTATCTGGAGCCCAGGAAGAAAACCTGGGAGGACAGATAGGAAGTCAGACCTCCCACTCTTGTAGCGTGAGTTTCTCCCTTA
The DNA here is from genome assembly GCA_028555095.1 of Dicrostonyx torquatus. Lineage (NCBI taxonomy): Eukaryota > Metazoa > Chordata > Mammalia > Rodentia > Cricetidae > Dicrostonyx > Dicrostonyx torquatus. The sequence goes on along the minus strand of JAQHUG010000279.1, from coordinate 571,918 downwards.
TAACCATTAAAATATAATTGTTATTCTTGAGCTGGCCTGGTTATTTATCGTAACGACCTATTTTGCAACAGGAAACTACCATGAAACTGACCAAGCACTCCTAAGGCATGTGAGTGGCAGGCATAATTCCATGCCCCAAGGTACAGGAGAAGAAGTGTCATTCATGTAAACGCACATTTATAGTGTGAAAACAGGTTTACTGGGAGGGGCACACATGGCATGAGTCAACATCCCTCCACCCCCCAATACCTGTTTTGCCCTTTCCCTGGGCTGACAAGATAGCACTACTGTGCTAGGGTGCCACCTGCCTGCTGCAGGTGTGCCATCCCGTGTTCGATAGGGAGAACCGATTCCAGAAACACAACAGCCATGTGCAGGAGTGTCTCAAAAGCCGTGCGGTCACCGTGGAGAGAAACACGCATCTAATGTCAATTCCATGACAATTAGAAAAGAGACATTGGAAATGATTCAAGTCTTAAGAGAGCACGGGTCGTTCAAGTTCAAGGAGGAAAGTCAGGCAACATTAAAGCAGGTACTTCTGGTGCATTTAGGCAAAAAGCTAAAAACCTGATGCACCAGCCAGGGAAACCCAGGAACTCTTTGTTTTACACACAGGACAGTGTTTGGACCTCCAGAAATAAAGGCAGGCCTGTAGCACTTTGTATAGGGATGAGGCCCTCCCTAGCCCTGTCCACTTAGGCAAGTCTATGAACGCCACCCCTGCTTGTCTCTCATTTGAGCAGTCACGTTGGTGAGACTTTATGGGAGTGGTTTCTGACATGACTAGGGGATTCAATCTCACGGCACACTCCCTGATCTGGCTCCTGTCATCTCTCTCTCTGCCCCACTCCTTCCCATTGTTTCCTGAACCTTACTTAGGTGCAGGACAGATAACTCAGGAATCCTGGGAGTGACAGAAACAGTCTTCCTCAGGGAAGATCACAACAATGGGTTATCCAATACCAGGTGGTCAGTCCTGAAAATGTAAAATGTAAATACATGTAATATTATACCTAGCAGGCCACACTTAGGAAATATATATATATACACACACACACACACACACACATACATATACATATGTACACCATAACACATAATGAAAAAAAGAGGTTATGAATTTGAAAGAGAGCAAGGAAGGGTACTAATGAGGGTTTGGAGGAAGGAAAGAGCAAGGACAAATGTTGTAATTATATTTTATCCCACGTTTAAAAAAAGAAATAAAGGCAAGTAGATAGAAGGACTTCTTCATTTTAGTTAAACAGACCATGCTGGGAAGGATACCAGAATGAAATGTGCTAACAAGTCCAGCCCCAACATATTTTCTGCCAATTCTAAAAGGTCCTTGCTTCCTCCTGCCCCATAAAAAAAAATCCCATCCCTTTGCAGATGTCCCCAGTGAAGCCCAGGCTGCCCCGGCAGCTGGATCATGGTGTCTTGTGGTAACCTGAACTGAGGCCTGACGGGAAAGGCCACTGCGGTACTGAATTCGCCACGGGATTGCTGATCCTCTCTATGTGAGCTGTCTGATATCCAATGAGAATAAGAGTTCCCCATACTTCTCTGGAACTTGTGAAACCCCAAGGCTCCAAGACAGATTCCCTACAGCTGCTGGAAATGGTGAGGGCAATCCTACGACCCCAAACCTCACTCCGCACGATCACTGTAACTCAGTGAGCAGACTTTCCATCCTCTGCTGGCTTGGCCCACTTAGCATAAAAGTCACTCATGACAGGGCATTGCCATCCACATAAAGCAAATGAATGGGATGCATATGCACACACACATATGCTGCCATACAAACATGCAGGAGGGCCTTACATGTACATGAATGAATATGCACACACAGGCAAGTACTTCTCCAAGACCAAAGGAGATAGAAAATGCGCCTTTTGGTTGCTCTAGTCTTTTTTCCTGAAAAAAATGTCAACTATATATGCATATATGAATGCATCTTTGCGTGTGCATATCTATGTGTATAAAAACGTATGTATCACACACTGCTTCTCTCTCACGTTAACTTTAGCATTCTAGCACCCACTGATGGGGCGGCCCATCTCTCCTCTTTACAAGCTGAGAGGTCAAAGGCCCTTTGAATGGGTGAGCATTACGAACATGTCTCCTAGTTCATAGGCCTTAGAGGCAACCTCATGGCTCAGTGGTCTCTTGGACCTCTCGGCCGTGGCCCACCATTGCTCTCTCTGCTCTCTGAACATGTCTAACAGCAAATGTTTTCTATCTGTACATACCCACCTTGCGGGAGCATTTTCTCCCTGAAAATAACTATGTCTCTTCTTTAAGAACATTAATGTTTGGGCTGGAGAGATGGCTCAGTGGTTAAGAGCACTGACTGCTCTTCCAGAGGTCCTGGGTTCAATTCCCAGCAACCACATGGTGGCTCACAACCATCTGTAATGAGATCTGGTGCCCTCTTCTGGCCTAGGATATGTGTGTGTGTGTGTGTGTACACTATTGTATATATATATATATATATATATATATATATATATATATTGTACACATAATATTTTAAAAAGAAACATTAATTTTCTAGTTTTTCAACAATAGAAATATAACTTGATTTCATAATTTCTGCTCGATAAAGTTGAGAAGCACAGCAAAATCAGTGGCTTTTGTAGACTTACTCAGCCTTTGGAGTCTGGAAATAATGTGAATGAGTAAACTCGTGACCAATATTGAAACAAGGAATAAAGGGGCATCGTGACCCCTGACTGACACATGCTTCAGGCAAGCTTTGCTGTGTGCCTGCGTGTTGTCATGCAATGTGAACCTGGCAGGATAACTACCACTGCCATGGCCGTCAATGACCTCACCCCGGTTTTGCATGTTTATTTCATGTTCCTGGCTGTCTGCATACCTGACGGTCCTTCGTCTTGTCCTTCAAGCAAATTTATAACCGTACTTGTTCCCTCAAAGAGCTAATTTGCCTTCATAATGTCTTTTGCACACACTCACTGAAAACAAAATGGCTTTCCTCACATTGCACCATGTGGCCTGACTGTATAGAAGAGCTTCCATGTCCCATGTGGCCAGTCATCGTGGATGATAAAATCTAACCTGACAGGTCATAATGCCTGTGCTCTGGGAACAGCCCCTGTGTGATGCCACCTGTACTTGTACTATTAAGAAGCACAGCCTTGGATCAGCTTTCCTTGTCTTTAAACAATCCTGGAACACACAGAAAGGTGGGGACTTTGTTTAGGACATCAGAAGGTGATATTGGTGGAAATTCGACACTTCTCTGCTATGATTTAAGTGTGTTTCCTAAAAATTGATGAGCTGAAAACATAACCTCCCTGATGGCACCGGGAAATATGGTACAGAGGAGGAGATCCAGACTAGAAAAGGTCAGAAGGCAGAGCCTCTGTGACGTCAGTAGTGTTCTCATGGGATGAAGAGAATTCCAAGCCCTGCATCCCCATGTGATAGCCTATCTCATGTATATTAAAAAAAGGCTCTTGGACTTCCCAGTCTCCAAAAGGATGAGGTGAACAAGCACATTCTTTACACAGTGCCTAGCTGGAGGACAGTACCAGCTGAGGAGGAACGAGCCAGAGACATCTTCCTCTCCTGGGTACTGACTCCTTTCTGGAACACTGGTTATCCAGCCTTCTTCCTCCTTGCTCATTGGGTCTAGATGGCTCAGGTCCACCTTGCATCCAGAATCAGTGAGATGCACAGAATAGCACTCTGCTTGGATCAGAAAGGACACAGCTGCAGTGGGGGAATGAGCTGGGGTAGTGGTGCATGCTGATGTGCTCATGTAAGCAAAGTTCTAGGTGACATCTGTTCATCTATCCATCAGCTGGCACATGCCCCATGAGGACACTTACTTTGTATGTGTGGTCAGATAGAAGAATGTCAGCAAATAAGTCCCGGCACGCTCACAGCCAGACTGTGCTGAAGAGGCTTGCATCCAGTGCTTGTTTGGGATTTCATGGGTCTCAATAACCTATGCCATGATGTACATACATTTGTCGACGTGGTATCAGAGTAGCTACGCTCAAGATTTCCATTTGTACTACAGGGGAGGGAAGCTGAGTCTGCGCGCATGTTAGGGAACTATTGCACTACTGAGCTACGTTCCCCAGCCCTCCGAGATCTTACATAGATACATACGTCTTCACTCCTACAACCTGAGGAATTTAAAGGATAAAATCAAGAAAGAGATAAGGAAAGACACACAGATGAAAACGCTGCCTTCCCAGAGGGCAGAGCAGAGCAGGGCTGAAGAACATGAGGCCGTGTGTGTGACTCCTGCCTCACAAGGAGCACATTTTGAACTCATCTGCCTCCCTGTGATGGCAGCGGCAGCTCCTCCACTCTGACATCAAAAGGTGATCACAGAACCCTGTGTCTTTTTTTTGATGCCGGGGGCCCAGAGGGCAGCTTTAAATGTGTCTGTTTGGATGGGTCAATCTTTTCCTTATTTTAGGAACATTTAAGCTGTGTCATAAAACATGCCTTAGCATCCCATAAAAAGTGGCCTCAACTGTTCCAAGTATTAGTAGATGCTGGCTTGTTTGTGTATGGGCCAGCTGTTCTTCCAGATCAGTCAGCAGCGCGACACTTGAGACTCACTCAGCCACCAATAGCCAGCGATGAAAGGTCATCTTGGCTGGTGAGCACTCAGACAGGGAGAGAACTGGGGAAACGATGATTTGATTTCATAGACATGTAGTTATCAGTGAGCAAGGTTTATATTTATATGACTATAACTGCTCTCATAAGGACAGCTAGCTCTGGAATGAATTAGGAAAAAAGAAATAGGGATATATAAATATGCCAGGGATATTTCCCAGAAGCCTAGATTTTAATCCAAGCTAACTGGGCTAAGACACTACAGCTCATTCATTCTGCCTATCACTGAATGGTACTGCCTGCCAGGTATGAGGGATCAAAACCCGCCATTGCTGGGAGGAGGAAGCACGCACCTCCTTCCTGCAGAGAGTGTTTTCCCCTTTGCAGTTTGAATGCAAGCTGGCACGTCTAAATGGACCGGTGTTTTCTTCATGAAACCTAGAGTTTGCTCAATGTTGTGACTGTCGAGTGAAATCCTCTGCAGAGGACTGCAGTGGAAGGAGGGACAAGGGAACACCAGAGTTGTTTTACGACTTCATGGAAAGAGCAAAGTGTCAGAGTCTATCAGAGCCGTTCGGGTTGACAGTGTCATGGGGGCCCCAAGGCCGGACAGAACGTCCCTTGGTGAACAGCTGAATTCTGCTCTGCACTGTTTTCTTGGCTGCTTCCTTCTTTCAAAAATAGAAAGCTCACGTTGCACACCTCTCCACACGATGCAAAGTGGGTTGCCACTCTTGGGATGACACCCTAGAATGAAGAGAGACCCGAAAACAGCTTTTCAGGGGACCCAGAGGAAGGGGCGAGAAACACTGGTCTTGGAACTATAGCACTTACCCTACCAAACATTGCTTACTGACCACGGGAAAGACACACACCCTGGAATTGCACCTTCGATTCTTGCCAGGATAATTTAACAACTTCCCATCATTTTAGGTTTTCACAGATATAATTCCATGTCGAACAAGGTTTCTGATTAGGCCAGTCTCCACTCTGCATTACCTACATCTTCCACCCAGAATCCACATTTAGTAGCATTAAGAAAGTAGTTGGGCAATTAAGAAGAAGAAGTAGGCTAATGGCTAACGAGGTGCTTCAGGAGGTAGAGTCCTTGCTACCCAGCCGAAGACTGAGTTTGATCACAGGACCAACATGGTAAACAAAGAGATCTCACTTTTTCAAACTGTCCTCTGACTGCCACAGGAGTGCTGTGGTGTGTAAGTGTGTGTGTGTGTGTGTGTGTGTGTATGTGTGTGTGTGTGTGTGTGTGAGAGAGAGAGAGAGAGAGAGGTATACACTCATGTTTGTATGTGCTTATACATAACACAATAAAATGCAATTTTAAAAGGAAATTGAATAGAACTGAATATATGCCATCCTTCACTGAGTTTCAGCCACTCTTTTTTTTTTTTCCAACTCATGCATATATGTCCAGGGAACGGTACAGCTGAGGACCAGGTTTTCCTACTAGGCTCAGAAGCTGAGACAGGGCAGGGTTTCCAGGACTAAAGCATTGGTGGATTCAGGAAGGAGAAGAGAAGGCTGAGCCCTTTGGAAGCTCGTTTGCTGCCTGGTTCAGTACACTACAGGTTACCAATTAAGCCGAGACAGAGCTAGTATTCAGCTGCTGAAGCCTAGACAGAGCTGGCGCTCAGCTGCTGAGGAAACAGGCATGCTCCCTTTTGAGAGGGATGGGTGTCATGAGAGAAGACAGACACGGCTCGCCCATCAAGACAAGCATTTTCCATGGAGTTGCTACTGATTTCAGCCTTTCCCTTCTGCTGCCCAGAGTGCAAAAATATCACCACCAGGGAGCTGTGGTCATGATATGAAAAGTACTTCGGCAGCACGTAATTTGTTTTTTATTAAATTGTAAAATCTAGCATCTAACTTATCCCCCATAAACAAAAGAGAACCCTTACGTCAAAGGCACAGTTTTGCTACAGTAGGCTAATTTGGTAGATGGTCAGAGTTTGAACCCATCCAGCCAGTGTCAGACTAACCATATGGGAGTGATTCTCTGCCGTCACTGGCTATGCCACTGGCTATGCCGCTGGCTACGTGACTGGCTATGTGAGACTTCCTGACGAAGTGAGGACATGCCTGTATTGTACAAATGAGTCCAGTGCACATTCCCTAAAAGCTCTTGTTACCATCAATTTGTATAATATGGCCTCAAAACTTGGCCTTTCATTTCTTGCCATGATAGGAACATTTGTCTGTATACAAATGTATATACGTTTATCCCACACAGAGAGGAAGAGCCTGAACACAGAAGACCTGTGGATGTTGGCTAACTCCTAACAATCCTATTGTATTACACCTGCTCCTCCACCAGAATCGAACCATTCTAAGACTTTAGTCCCTGCACTGCATGGAAGCACTGGCTGATGCCTTACTGGAAAATCCCAGAGTATTTTATGGCAGATGATATTTAGTGGTTTCCCTAGAAACTTCATCTCTTGTTAGAATCATGGAAGACCAGAAGAACAAAAGACATGAAGCTAGAATCAGAAATGGAGCTAGAAGGACACAGGAAAGCCGAGAGGGGTGTGAAAACTCAGCCGCGACAGAGGGAGCCCTGCACCCCTTCCCAGCCATGAGCGACACGGGCAGCAACTCCGGAGCAGAGTTGGCAAGGAAAGACAGTATATCCTTCCTCACAGCCTCACAGGCCCCTCCCTGGACTGCTCAGCCATGGTTTCTGCTGCCCCAGAACTGATTCTACTCCGGGGACTCTGACTGACCACGAACAGTTTTATGCTCATTCTACCTGACACAACGCAGAGAGCCGATCTGAAACATATATTCTTGGGCACTCCCAAAGATTTAGGTACCTTCTGAGGTGCCTGAAGTCCTTCAGGGCAGGGATTACTTTGCAACCCACAGCAAAGCAATCTGATTCTAAGAGGCCGTGGGGTGGCCAGCTGTTTGTCTAAGAGTAGCTTCCTCAGCAGCAGGTCGTAACTTCACATAGTAGCAGGCAAGTATCCACCCTGCTGAGGCAAGGCCATCATCGCAGGTCCCAAGGGCTGACTGAGATGCAGGCCCAAGGGTGCCAGAGCACCCTTCTAGCAGCAATGGCAGCCTTGTTTATAGAAAATGGCTAGCAGACCTGCACAGCTTCTCTTCCAAGTAATGTGGTTGCCATTTTCATCGCTTCTTAGTGTATGGCCTCACTGTTGACAATTCCATTTTATAGAATTGCTAAAAGGTGGCAATCAATATGATAATGTCTGTTCACGCATACTTGAATAGAAAGACCTAAAATGGTAGAGTGATGATATATTTACTCCTTTCTAATCACAGAGGGAGACTAGCAATGTCCAAGTTTTCATATTATAAAATACCAATGCTTAAGCAAGAGAAAAACTTGGCAAACAGCTAATGATTGAAGACCAAGTTCGTGTTCTCTGAGATGCCACCTAGTGACAAATTCATCTTACTACATCTTATGAAGTGCTTTGCATATGGGTCTATAGCTCAGTGGTGGGGTGCTTGTCTCACGTGCACTGAAGCCATAGATTCAATCCCAGCACCACCAAAAATGGAGTGGGAAAAATAAGACTTGGGAACACGAGTCTCGTCTTGACAGCACAAAACAGAGCACCAGATAACTTAAGAGTTCCTGAAGGGATCATTGGTACCACTCTGCCTTCTCTGCCTATTTGTCGTTTAACTGTAGAGCCAGAGGCTAGAATTAGGTCATCTGCATCTCGGTTGTAACATTTTTGTAACACGGCTTTGTATTTGTCAAGCTGGGTGCACACTTCAAGGGAGGAAGTGGAAGGGATTTAGCCTGCCAGATGAGATGGTCCCCTGGGAACAGCTGAGGACAACATTAGCTGGAGAGTAGAACGTGAGAGCACCTTGGGCTTAGAAACCATTTCAATATGAAGGAAGACTGATTTGGAAGCAAATGTCTGACTCCATATCTATTGGCTCAAATTCCAAGTTGAATGAAAGTTGAAGTTATCTCAGTTGTCTTTCTGTATTTATAAATTACAGGCCAGCATAGCTTTCTTATCATTTGGATTTAACCCATAAAACAATCCACCAAAATGCATTGGTGTGTAGGCTTCATGGACATGTTCACTGTGTTAATGGTTGCATGCAGCCTAAGACATCAAAAGCAAACAAACAAAACAACACATGAGCTGGGTAGTGGCTCGGTCAGTCAAGTGTTTGCAGGCCTTAGTCCAGATCCCCAGCACCCACACAGAAAGGGAGACATAGGTCTATGACCCCTGTAGCTCACTGGCCAGCAAAAGCCCGTCAGTGAACTCCAGATTCAATGAGACATTTTCTCTAAAGATGAGTGAGAGAACTAGCAAAGAAGTTACCTGACGTTGACATCTGGCCTCCATATGAAGTCACATATGCAACGAATATGCACCATACACAAATGTATACACATACATATGTGTGTGCACCTACTTTGGTAGGGCAAACAATTTAAAAATAGATCTACTTCCCCTAGAATGGCTGTTACACTGCACACATCGCCTGCCGGGTTTGCTGGAGGGCTTGTTTGCGTGTTTGTCCTTTGAGATAGGGTCTTACTCTATACCCCAAGATGGCCTGGAACCCATTACGTAACACGTGCTGGCCTCTAACTCACATCAGTATTTCCTTGGCCTCAAGTGCTAGGCTAACGGGCACTAACTGCCACACCAAAGTCATCTGCCAAGTTTGATGAGGACAGTGACCATTCTGGACTGTATAGGCTAAGTGAGGCAGCCAATCAACTGCATCCATGGTCGGGGCACGCAGAGAGATAAATGTGCGTACCCAGTCGCCTTCCTCCTTTTATCCAGTCCAAGACCACAGCCTATGTCACTGTGCAACTCGTGTTCAGGGCGAGTCTTCTTCCCATATCCATTACCCTAATCCAGGGATCCCTACATACACATCAAAAGGCTAACGTAGTCTAGATAACACATCCCAGGCATGCCCAGAGGCTTGTCTCCTACGTGATTCTGGAGCCTGCCAAGTTGACAATTAATATAAACCATCAGAGCTTTTAATATGACACCTTTTATTTACTTTCATCTTTTGATTGGTAAATACCAATAATGTCTATTTATAGGGTACAATATTATGTTTCAATATATGTATACATTGTATAATGACCAGAGTAATTAAGATATCCATCACTTGCCCTAAACTTTTACATTTTATGATAAGGCTTCCTAGCTACATGGAGAAACAGTGTACATTTGCTGGTTTATTGTTATTGTTTTTACTGTACTAAAGATCAGGCCCAGGACCTTGATCATGCTAAGTAAGAATTCCACTATGGCTATATCCCCTTGATGCCTCAGACCCTGGGATTCTATCTAGCCTCCGAGATTCTGAGGAAAAAAGAACAAAACAACAACAACAACAAAAAAAAAACCAAAAAAAAAAAACCCCATGAACTACCACGATTGTACATTGCTTCTGCCTATGTTCACGCAACCATGCGATGTCACCCCGGAGCTAATTTCCATGTCTAGCTATGACATGATGTGGCCCACGCAAGCTGACATACCTCCTAACATAATCTCCTGTTGCCTGCCCCTTGGAACTTCTGTGAAATAAAGTTTTAAAAGCTCAGTGTATGTGAAATCATGCTATATTTATCTTTCTGTGCTTAGTTTCGCTTGCTTAATATGTCCCCCCAGGCTTATCCAGATTAGAAACCACAACATTTTATCATCCTTAGGGATAAATAGTATCACGTAGTGCATTTTCAGGATAGATTTTTTAAGCATTCATGAGCTGATGGACAACAGCATTAAATCCCTATCTTGGCAATACCTGTGGGAAAACATTTGTCTTTTAGCATACTGGTTTCAAATGATTTAGGTACAACATGGCTCTAAGAGACTGCCACAGTGACACTATGAACATAGTTAAGCAAGTGGTATCATTGAGCATCCTTTGGGTATATACCCAAAGGTGGTATTGCTGGGTCTTGAGGCAGATTGATTTCTAATTTTCTGAGAAACTGCCATACTGATTTCCAAAATGGCTGTTCCAGTTTATACTCCCACCAGCAATGGAGGAGTGTCCCCCTTACTCCATATCCTCTCCAGCATAAGCTGTCATTAGTGTTTTTGATCTTGTCAATCCTGACAGGAATGAGATGGTATCTCAGAGTTTTTTTGATTTGCATTTCTCTGCTGATGACTTAAGGAAGTTGGGCGTCTCCTGAAGCATCTTTCAGCCGTTTGAGATTCATCTGTTCAGAGATCTCTGTTTAGCTCTGTACTCCAGTTTTCAATTGGATTATCTGATATTTTGATATCCAGTTATTCATAATAGCCAGAACCTGGAAGCAACCTAGATGCCCCTCAACTGAAGAATGTACAAGGAAAATGTGGTTCATTTACACAATGGGGGTACTATACAGCAGTAAAAGATAATGACATCTTGAAATTCAGGAGCAAATGAACAGAACTAGAAAAAAACATAGTGAGGTAACTCAGACCCATAAAAACAAATATAGTATGTACTCCTCATAAATAAATATTAGACCTAAACCAAAGGATAACAAGCCTATAGTCCGCAACCCCAAAGAATCTAGAAAACAAAAAGGACCCTAAGAGAGATGTACATGGATCCAGTTAGGAAAGAGAAAAGGACAAGATTTCCTGGGTAAATAGCAAGTGTAGGGGGTAGGGGAGAGTAGAAGGGGAGAGGGGAGCAAGGAAAGGGAGAGGAAGAAAATGTATAGCTCAATAAAAACAATAAAGAGAGAAAGAGAGAGAGAGATAGAGATAGAGAGAGAGAGAGAGAGAGAGAGATTGCCATACACCAAAACAATGATATGTGAGTAGGGATCTGAGGGTTCATAAATTAGATTCACAGACTCTAGAGATGCTGTATTTTTGGGATAAATGTAACATAACTCAGTTCCTGTTCAGTAGGTTTCTCTGAGTTCGTTCAAATTGAAAAATGTGTGATTCAGGCTTCTACTGAGCTTTTCACCCATTGTTTAAGATCCGAAAATCAAGTATACTCAAAAATTGTTCCCATTCTCCTATAATACCTAATGAGATTCAAACTGCCGTCTACAGTACAACCACCCCATTCACAGTGCAGCAGAATCCTGGCCCTGGATTCCTGTCTCAGCAGGTGGAGGGACTCAGGACTGAGGATCCGAGTGCTGGGAGACGTTATCAGTGTGAGTCATCCCGAGGAACGAGTGGACCTTTCCAGGCTTAAGATTCAATTATGCCTTTACGGACTGAGTAGATTCACATGGTCTGTCATCCAAATGTTGATTAAAAGCCACATGCTTCTTCAGAGTCGAGAAGTGCCTCTTTAGAGCCACGGTGAGCATCAGTGAGGGATGAGAGGGCACCACTTGCCAGCCAGCCTCACATTCTCACCTCATGAAGCAAGCCTTCTGGAGACAATAGCACAAACGCCTTCTTGGTATCCCAATGACACAGAATGCAATGCCCTGCACTCTGCCTAGCCACGGAAACTTACTTCCTTTGCCCTAGGGGTGCTAGGCAACTAAATCAGGCATTGCTAGGTTTAGAGCAAATGCCAAACGCCCTGAAATGTACTCCTGCTGCTGCAGCATCTACTACTCCTGGACGTTGTCAGTGACAGATGGAAATGTGACTTCTAAGAAGCAAACTTAATGATGGTGGTGGTGCTGTCCTGGGAGCTGAGCTCAGGCCTCACACATATGAACCAAATGTTCTACCACTGAGCGAGAGCCCAAGGCCTCTCTTTACTCTTCTATTCAAAGAGGATCATGTGAAGCTACCCAAGTTGACACTTAACTTCCTCCATAGCCCAGACTGGCCTTGAACTTATTACCCTCTTCCCTCAGATTCCTGAGCTCAACATATGAAACGGGAGGCTTGGCTCATCCCTCACAAACAGCAGTTCTGGAAGTGCCTGCACCAAGAGAGACCAGTGATGACTCAGGATGAAAACATATCCCCATATCTGGCATTCTCTGGTCTATAGGGCCTCATCACTTAGAGATGTGTAGATCTGCTGATGTGTAACGTATGGGGTCTTAGCAACCCTCCGACAGTACATTCTTTTGAAGTTTTGTTTTAATAGATGTCATACATCCTACATATTTTTCATTTGCAATTCTCTCCTAAAGACAGAAAGCATTTAAAAAAAAAAGTTGATGAAGCCTTTGTGTTAACTGGAGGAAACAAACAAACAAACTCAACAATGTCTACTGGGACTTCAAAAACAGCGTTTTCTTTTCACCAGAACCATGTGTCCGGTGACACTTATGACCTTGTTAGTAAATATCTTTATTGAAGTTCTTGACCACCAGAACAGAAAACTTCAAGATTTGGTCGATGTGGTACTAGACCTCTGGTAACTATCCTGTGCGTACAGCTCAGGGCAAAGCATTTGCCCAGCGCGGAGGCGGCCTTGGGTTCCATACCCTGTCTTCACCAATAGAATCAGGCCCTGCATGCTTCAGGCAGATTTCCCTTGCTGGAGGCGGGTGTTTCCAGAGGACAGCTTCGCTCCACAGGACCTCTGATTTCTGTAGCCACTGAAATCGAGGTGGGCAGGGGGAGGGAGATCCGGAGAGGACGGGCTGGAAAAGGGGAGGAATTGGCAGTGTTCTTCTAGTATGTGCCTTTACACAGATCCACACACGCCACACATGCTACCTGGCTAAGGCTTAGGATCTCAAGGGCAGTTTGTAAACCCACCAGATCCACCCAAGGAAAGTCATTTATTAAAGAATAGAAGGCAGCTCTAATGCAATATCTTACCCATCGCTCTCCTGATCTGAGTGTTGCTAGTTTTCTGTCCATGTTAGATGACTTCCTATGTGCCCCGACAGTACAGGACAATGGGCATGGCCTAAGCTATCCCTGGGCAGGGCTTCCCAAGGCTAGGTACCCTCCCCTCCCACAGAAAAAAATAACCCTTTCCGTGCTGTGGTATGACTGCCATTACATTTTTGCCAATTCCCAGACTCAAATTTTAGTTTTAGTAATCAGAATTGTGCCTGAACCAGGGTAGCATTGTTACATACATATGTTCCAAATGAGCGACTTTTCTACATGGCCAATTTTGTCACAAATCCTTGGATTTGTTTAATATTTGTCATTCTTTTCTTGGAAGTTTTAAATTTTACTTCCTTCCTATTACTTCAGCAATGGTGTCTTTTCTTTCAGCTTCTTTCTCTTCCCTTTGTCTTTCACAGACTCCTACTTTATTCTTAAATTCTGATCCTCCGTATCATATCTAAGCCTTCTACTACCTCTGGTTTCCTAAATATAAAAATTGTATAGTAAATAATGAGGATTTTAGACCTAATTTCCTCCACCTTACGCATCCTCTATTGCATTCTGCGTTTAAATAGAAGACCAGAAAAAGCTGGTAGAGCCACCTGAGCAGGAGTTAGAAAACAATATCCTACAAAGTAGCCATGTATTAGCTACTTTCCTGTTACTGTAGAAAAAATATACCCTAACAATCGCAACTTAAGGGAGAAACAGCTTGTTCGGACTCACAGCTCCAAAAGGATCTCAACCATGTGGCAGGGTCGGCATGACAACAGACTAAGACAATGGGGAAGCAAGAGCAAGGTGTGCTCTCAGCATAGAGCATCCACAATGGAAACTGAGAAAACAAGAAGCAGGGGGCAGGCTCTAAAATCTCACGCCCACCCCCAGTGA
>JAQHUG010000279.1:538700-550968 GCA_028555095.1 Dicrostonyx torquatus | reverse complement strand
TTCTCTTATAAATTTACCTAATGCAAAGGCTGCCTATCTGATTTCCTCATTTTCTGTAACACAATTATTTCACGAGACTCAATTCACATCTGGGTTCAAAATATTTAGCAAATGAACTCCAGTTACCTAAGACACCAAAAGTACAAAATACAGTCAGTCAAAGGCTGTCCCTGAGACAGGCAATCCATCCTGACTCCAGAGGTGACTCAGAAATAGATTCACACCACCTCTCCCGACAGCAATCCCAGCATCCTGTTCAAGGCTTGCCTTGACTTCAGCAACTAAAAACTGCCTGCCTTAAGAATGCATGCTTCAAAGTCCAGATCTGAAAAACATCAACTGTGCACTGCCAAATGTGTGAAAACTATTGAATGTTCCCTTTCCTTATTCAGCAGAACGCTGAGCCAGGGGAGAGGGCTGCCCCATCTCTTGGCTGAGGTTTCTCACAAGCAGAGATAGCAAGGAAAAAAAAAACAAGCACAAAAAAATGTGGCACATCTTCCTCATCAGTGCCCAGTAATGGCAGTAAAGAAGGCATTGGGCCACAGCTCCTTCAAAGACACATAGACCACACAGATGGTTCTAATCCCCATGAGCCTGACTTGGGTTGCTTAACAAAGTAGGTAGAAATGCACGCTTGGACTTACAATCGCTAACCAATCACATAATAACAAGGCTGTGATGTCAAAGTGGTCCCCAGGACACAACAGTACGGGACAAGGTGGACCCCAGGACACAACAGTACAGTATAGTCAACTGGATTTAAGATGAATGTGTGTTGGCTTTTTTTTCTGAAGAATGAAGGAATGTGCAAAGCTACAGTTAGCTTAGTGATAGGATGTGGTTAGATGTTATCTCCTGATTTTCACTGTCTTTAATAATTAAAGGAGAGAACTGCCAATGCATGATTTTATACCACTGCAGAGCAAGGGAGATGTATAGGCACATAACAGTTTCACTCGGGGACCACGTTTCCTGAAGGCATTGACAGAAAAGTGTTTGAGAGCAATTGATGAGTTTGGTTATGTTGTCTTTAAAATGTGGGAAGTGGGGAAGATCTTTCCTCCATTCCAAAACTCCAACCATATTTTGACGGCACCCCAGACCTCCAAAAAGACCAACACACTAACTTTGAAATTAAAGCCCAAAGAATCTTCTGTGGATACATTCCTACAAAGAAAAAGCAGTGTGAAGAAGACATTTACAGTTGCCATCAGAGCCGTGAAACGAGCTGAGCGAGGCAGGAGGGCAAGCATGGGATGAAAACCCTGAGCCGAGACAGATGGTCCATGCAGTGTATGCCATGCCAGGAGATACAGGAACCAAGAAGGGGAAACTGGAAATGATTTTGTGAAAGCCATGAGGAGTGAGAGATACCCGCTCTGAATGCCATTCTCTGGCAGTCCACTGCTTCCTTCAGCACAGAGAACATTTAGGTGGCGGGGAGGAAAGACTGCGGTCTAAGGTTGGACAGTGTTTGGCCATGCTTGCAGGATTCACCCTGTGGTGCTACCAAGGACACCTGAGGAGCACACGCTGCCTCCAGAGACCCCAGAGGAGGATGTGAGAACAGGCCGGTGCTTCTGGGGGTTGCTAGCTTGACAGACTGACCAAGATAATGCATGCATACTGTGCACTGTGCAGCGGCAACTCTGCAGGTGCAGGTCCCTTTCTTTCTCCTCCACCGAATGCACCGAATGCTTTGGAAAGAGCCAATTGATGTGGTGGCTGAAGGCTTTGGAAATCTAGAATCTCAGCATTTAAAGTTCTGTGCTCTGGCTGAAAGCTGCCTGAGCTTTCAGTACACGTCGTTTATCTGACAGTGGGCATTTTGGGGTGCTGTGTAGAGAGGGGAAGGGGATGCAGGCACGAGTTATGGTTAACCTTGGCTGTCAGGTTTACTGATGAGTGAGGGCCTGGGGGACTGTCCAAGCATGCCTCTGTATGATTCCTTACATTAACTAGAGCTCTTTATTTCAAACTCCTTTTCTCTCTCTCTCTCTCTCTCTCTCTCTCTCTCTCTCTCTCTCTCTCTCTCTCTCTCTCCAACATATTATCTCTATTGCTATGTTGGGAACTCTTACAATGCACACCAATCCCAGTTGCTTCCCATTCCTTCTAGGTTCATCCCTCACCCTCCCTGAAAAAGAAGAAAAACCAAAAAAACCACATCAAGTCCAATTTGAATTGCCCACAGAGCCATAGAATCATTGGAGTGTGGTCGAGTTCCCAGGAATCAGCCCCTTAAAGACAAGTGAGTGCCTTGTTATCCAGCGCCAGGCCCCCCCTCTCCCTGGCCAGAAGCCATCAACTGTAAAGAACTTCAACGGCTTCCGGGCTTCCGGTCTGGGCTGGTTTTTTTGGGGGGACTATCACAGAGACCTTCAATATCTCTCATTCTCAACTAGAGTTCTTATTTTTTGTTTCTTTGGTTTCTGTGCTTGTTAGTTTGTTTGTTTTAAAACAGGCTCTCAGTATAATACAGCCTGGCCTTGGGCTCCCTGTGAATTTACTGTGTTACCAAGGCTTCAAACTCATGGGGAATCCTTAGATCACTGTAGACTCCCTAGTGCTGGGATTATAGGTCTGAACCACCATACACAGCTCCATTAAAAGTTATCATAAATGGAGCAACTTGACTTTGCAGGTAGAAAGGTCCTGAAGCAAACAAGTGGGCTGCTTGTTTCAAAGTTATTCCTTTGTAGGGTAAAACGCAGGAGATTTCTTGTTCTGGCCAGCCCAGGCACAGGGGTCCTGCTTAGTTTCAATCCATTGGCTTTATAAAACATAGTCCATTTCAGAGTTTGGTTTGACTGCATGGAATCTGCATGATCTTCTTTTATTTAGGTTTGGTCTGTTGAGGCCTCATTCAGGAGTTCAGGACAAAGCAATGGCTTTCTCAAATTTCCTTAATAAAACTTTCACTCCCATCAGCAGTGGAGGAGTGTTCTCTTTACTCCACATCCTCTCCAACATAAGCTGTCATTAACGTTTTTTATCTTAGCCATTCTGACTGATGTAAGATGGTATCTCAGAGTCATTTTGATTTGTATGTCCCTGATGACTAAGGATGTTGAGCAATTCCTTAAATGCCTTTTGGCCATTTGAGATTCTTTGAAAATGTGCTACATTTAACACAATGGAGTATTACTCAGTGGTTAATAAAAAAAAAAGACATCATGAAATTTGAAGGCAAATTGATGGAACTAGAAAAAAAAACATCCTGAATGAGGTAATCCAGGCCCAGAAAGACAACACCAACCTTCATTCAGTAACTGACGGAAGCAAATACAGAGATCCACAGCCAAGCACTGGGCTGAGCTCCTGGAGTCCAGTCAAAGAGAGGGAGGAGGAATTATATGAGCAAGAGGGAGGGAGGGGTCAAGACCATGATGGAGCTACCCACAGAGACAGCTGACCTGAGCTAGTGGGAATCAATGGACTCTGGACTGACAGCTGCGGAGCCTGCATGGAACCAAACTAAGCCCTCTAAATGGGGTTGACAGTTGTGTGGCCCCTTGCAGTGGGACCATAATTGATCTGTGGTTCATGAGCTGTGGCTTTTTGGAACTCATTTCCTATGGTGGGATACCATGCTAAGCCTTGATACAGGGGAGAGGAGCTTGGTCCTGCTTCAACTTGACAAGGCAGACTTTGTTGACTCTCTGAGGAGTAAATTGGAAGGTGGAGGGGGAGCAGGGAGGGAAAGAAACTGGCTGATATGTAAAATGAATTAAAAGAATAGTTTAAAAGTAAAAATAAAGTTTCCTAGAAAGATAAATTGAACAGAGCTTCTGACTAAATCAATATAAGGAACCTAGAAATCTCCAGTCCCTATCAGTGGTATTGTCAAGAATAAACGGGTAACTCTTGTAGCTTTCTGATACGAAACAGAATTCCCTAATATAGTTTTGTTTACGAAGACTGCAAAAGGCTGTCCTAGGAAACCACGCTGTCTCCATGACAGCTGCAGGCTGATGGTTCAACACAGGACCTTTGGATTCTGGAGAAAATCAAGCTTGGGGTTTGTGTCCCTGTAAAGAGCCCCTCTTGAACTTCAGATTTTCCTCTTTCTTTAGAAGTGGGGGGGGTCACTGGATTTAGTCTCTTCATGTTTGAGGTATTTCTGAAGCATATGGCCATCAAGGGACCCCTAAAGGTGTGGGCAGCAAGGCGGTGGTATAGGCTGTCAGACCTTCAGCCGTTTGGGATGTTTCTCATATTTCTGGAACAGTTATCCCCCATGGCCCAGTCCCACAATATTTACGACACAACAGAGGTTCTCTGCTTCACCAAATGTCAAACACCTGTGGCTTCCCCTGCCAATTTGTGCACCTCTTTAAAAAAAAAATAAAAACAACAACAACAACAAAACATTTTTGCAAGGAACCTGCTAAGTCAGTTTAACAAGAATAATCATTTTGGGGCAAGGCCGTCCTTGGAGATCTGATCATGTGAGGCCTTCCTCCCCATCTCTGGCTCAGATTACTCAGCTGGGCTGCAGCAGCACTTCTAATCGGCTGGCTCAACCAGAAAGCCCACACTCAGTCTCTCCTCTCAGTAACTTTCCACCCATCCATCCCATTTCCTTGTTTTCCCACACAGCCTGGCTGGGCGGGGACAGAAACACGAAGGTGATGAACCAAGCAGAACTTCTGAAGCGATACCCCAAAGAATCCGAGTGGAACAGCTGCACTGGACGGCTGAAAAGGCAGGCCACACACCCCATAGCACGGTGCCTTTTCCATCTTTCCCGAGGATTTAGGTGCTATCACAATGATGTCTGCAGCTGATGTGCGATGGCAGTAAACGTCTGCATGAGTGTGAACGCTCTATCCTTTTCACAGGTGAAAGACACATTCTCAGTGCAGCTCTTAGCAACTGCTAAATACGTTCGGCTCTGTTTATTACGCAGAGAACCTGTTCCTTTTCACGTAGGGAAAGCATTTCCTGGCTTCCTTACAGACCTGGATTGCCAGCAGTATGGATTTCAGGCTTTCAGAAGTGGAGTAAAATAGAATCGACCTGAACAACACATGCGCTCATTAGCTTGACCACACATCTAGATGGCTACTGAGCTACTGGCAGGCAGGCAGTAGATACACTGTGAATAGTGTATGCCTAGATGTTGCACGCATGCCCTGAGCACCGTGGAGTGGGAGGGAATGAGAGTTCATTATGCTAGTAGCAACAGTCTGCAGTTGTAAACCTATTCATTATTTACACACTTCATATTTTTGGAGCTTGGTTGATTGAAAGCAACAGAAGCATCAGAAAGCAAAAATGTCAAAGAAGAGAATAAGCAGGAAGAAGGATGGAGGGGATGGAGGTGCCAAGATGAGCTTCTCTGCCAGAGCAAGATTAAAGGAACAGGAGTCAAAGAGCTGGGAAGCACATAGAGTCGGGGAGGATGGACCCAGCAGCTGCAATGAATGCTGGGTGGGTAGCTCTAGCTTCCCACAGCCCTTCCAGTCCATGTTTTACTTAGGCTGGCCCCACCCTCACTCCCCCCTCCTCTGTCTTTCAGTCTCACATGGGCAATTTCCACTCTTTCTTTGGAGTGATTACATTATCTTGTACCCAAGCTCGTCCTTTTCGGATATCAGGTCCATGATGCACCTGCTTGTTCTTTGTCCTTTGTCCTGTCGCAGTCTAAGGTTGACTTCTAGACTCCTGAATGACCATACTGCAACACTCAGCTGCCGCTGAGGTGCCTGTGAGGAGACAGACTTTAGATTTGCTTGGTGGTTGTTCCCGAGGCAGAAACTTTGTTAATTGTTAAGGTAGTTTCTCCTGGTCTGCAGGCTTATTCTGCAGATCATTGGCAATCTCCAGTGAAGCCAGGAGTGCCTAGACATGGCCATGGCTCACCACCAGGCACCTGCAACCAGGAAGGAAGGCCACTGGCATCCTTTGATCTTGAAGTCTACTGCCAGAAAATAATACCACACCTTCAGGGGTGAAGAGGTGTTGACACTTGATTAATGTCATGGCTGAGCCTTCATAAACCCCAAGAAAATGTTAAATTCCAGCTAACACCATCAGTGGCTTCTGGGTACTTCAAAAAGCCCTGATTTGAAGGGGTACGTGTGATCATTTTGATTAAGGTCAATAATTGCTGGCCACAGCATTGTAGCTCCAAGGACAACCCATTTAACCACAGGCCTTTGAAGTGAAGCAAGGCAACATTTCTGGAGTCCTAGATGGATCTATTAGTTCAAACTGACTGAAGCAAAAGGAAAGACGCACAGATGCATGAGCTCCATCTCACTTTCTTCTATATAATATGTGTTACTGGATCCCACCTTCCACGTTGTGCCGTACACACATACACAGGCACAAACACATACATACATATGCATGTATGGTTACAACTTCACACATACACACAAGGAAATACACAAACACAGATACATATACACACATAACATGCATATACAGATACACCTTCACACACATACACATATACTGGGACACACAGATACACACATACAAATACACACAGTCACATACATAACACACTTGTATAGATATGCATTCACACGCATACACACATACTGTGACACATACATACACACATATGAATACACAACATAGACACATACACACGCATACATAGATACACCTTCACACACATACACATATACTGGGACACACAGATACAAACACACACATACAAATGCACAGTCATACACATACATAACACACTTGTATAGATATACATTCACACGCATACACACATATGAATACACAAACATAGACACATACACACGCATACATAGATACACCTTCACACACACACACATAGTGAGACACACAGATACAAACACACGCATACAAATACACAAACACAGACACATACATACATATATATTCATATGAATACACATTCACACATATATACATATATTGAGACACACAAATACACAGGCACACATATATACACTCACACACATAGAGTTACATATACAGACATATAGATACACAGACACACACCCACTCATACTCACACACATACATATACACAGACATACAGAGACATTCACAGACAGACACATTTCACACATATACACAGTTACCTATGCAGTCGGACACACAGATACGCACACACACATGCACACACTATCTAGTTAAAAGTGTTTCATCTGGACCCATGGCCAGCACTGTCCCTAGGCTTCTCAAAGTCAAGTTAGTAGTCTGAAGCACCACGTAAGGCAGGTCTTTAGTGCTCTGGGCTTGGCACTGCTGCACACCAAAACGTGTTAATGAAAAGGTGACTTCAGCCCTGCCCTCCAGAATCTACATGGCTCCGTCAATTGCAGAAGCTGCTTTTCCTTCCTTCCCGTGTTTCTTCACACCTCCCACTCATCCACTGGAAGTCAGCTCTGAGTCAGACAGCAGCGCTAGACTGGGAGGTGGTAGGGAAATGCCAATGCATGCCACCCAGGTGGGGGCGTCTTGATCACCCTCGCGCCACAGTATAGCAGTGCCATGCTGTACTGCACTTCTCTTGATATGACGTTCCTGAGGCCTGGGGCACATGGCTGCCATCCAACACCTTTCCTGAGACCACAGGTATCTGCTTTCTCTGTGAGCCGCTCAACTTCAGATCAGGCCGGGTAGCTGAACTCATCACCCTCTCTTCTTGTATGCAGTTTCAGAACAACTAAACAGCTCTTCCCAGACTGAGGCTTCTAGACCCATACCATGTCTAGCTAATGGCAATGTCAGGCCCCAGTGGCAGCTTCTTCTTTCGCTTCCTCTCTGAGATAGGCGTGTCTCACATCCTGGATGATGAAGTGCTATGGAGCATTCTAACTCACAGAGCTTGCTGGGATATGGATGCCTCCGTCTTCCCCAAACTCCTGCTAGAAACTCACCAGGTGATTACATTAGGAAGCAGAACCTTTGGGGAATTGACTGATGATAAAGTTTTGATGTTCGCTAGACTCCTTTTCAGTGTTTGAAGAACCTGCCTTGCCCCTCTGTTACATGAAGACACAAAGAAGGTGCCATCTTGGGAGTAGAGAACAGTCTCACTAGACAGTCTTGGAAGGACCTACCAGCAGCCTGAATTCAGGCTCTACAGTCTCCAAAAATGTAAGCAAAAATTTATGCTGGATAAATTTCCACATCTAAGGCATGGTGTGGGAAGTCCTTCTGTATATGTGCTGCTTTTATTGGTTAATGAATAAAGCTCCTTTGGCCTATGGCAGGGCAGAATAGAGTAAGGCAGAAATTCCAAGCAGATAGGGGAGAAAAGAAGGCAGAGTCAGGGAGTTGCCATGGAGCTGCCGAAGGAGACAAGTGCCAAAACTTTACCGGGTAATCCACAGCCTTATGGCAATACACAGAATAATAGAAATGGGTTAATTTAAGATGTAAGAGTTAGCTAATAAGAAACCTAAGCTAACAGGCCAAACAGTGTTGCAATTAATAAAGTGTCTGTAATTATTTGGATCTGCGTGGCTGGGAAATGAACAAGCAGCCTCCTTCTACAAAGACATCGTGTTACAGCAGCCTGGATGGAGTGTTGGGATGCCTGCAGATTATCCTGTGGGAAAGACACTGACTGGGAGACCCCACAACACTGCCCACCGGCTGTGCACGGGTCCTAGAGGCAACTTGGCTGCACCTGTGAGCAGGAAGTCTGAGGTCTGGTAAGGAAGCAGGACAGCCAGTGAGTGCTTGGCCTCTTGGGACCTGCCGGCAGCCACCTGGGAAGCAGCAGTCATTAGGAAAATGAAAATTGTGAAAATCACAGAGTGAACTGAGCACAGAGTGCAGAACTGGATATCTGTGTCAGGGCTAGCATCACAAGTACCACAAACCAGAGGCTCAGGCAACATGAGCCTCCCTCATTTCCAAAGCCTAGCAAGTTAAGACCGCAGCGTTGGCAGCGTTTGCTTCTGCAAGAGCCTGAGGGAGAGCCTAGATTCCCTGTGCTTTGCTATAATCTCAGGAATGAATGAATTAACCCATGGAAAGAGTGCCCTGGTGTCTCCCCTTTGGCTCCCATGGCACTTTCCTTATGTGTCTGTGTCCAGTTCTCCACCATTTATACCAGATTAGGGGCCCAGGTGCTCCAGTGTGACCATATATTCACCAATGTAATCAATGGCAACCCTATGCCCAATATGGGCACATTCTGAGATAGTTAAAGACATGGCTTCACCAAATGTTAGGAGAAGAAAATGCCAAAGACAAATGCCTCCATGGATGAGATAAGCATCTGTGACTGCTTACCCTGGAGCTAGGGACAAGCTGGCTTTCCCTTTAAAAGGTAAATCACAGTAAACAAACTATCTACAGACATATGATACCTTCCCTGGGTGCCCTCCAGAACCAAGAACCAAAATGCAAATGCCTTACCCTGACCTTCTAAGGCCTGTGTGATATGCCATCCCTCCCACTTTCCTCCTAGCCCCAAATCCCATGTATGGAAGTCGTTAGAGTGTGGTCAGACACATGCATACAGTAGACGTGTGTGACAATATTGTGCATGCTGCTCAACGGCCTCATCTGTGCGCATCGTCTTGTAAGTCCTCCAGCCTCATTATTCACGTTCACCACTGCCTTCCCCTGACCTGACTCAGCTTCTGAGGCACAAGAGTGCTCTGTAATATTCAGAGATGAGTGAATGCTCGTAGGACGGGAGTCTCCCCTGCCTTCTTGCAGTCTTTAATGCCTAGACTCCCTCAATCATCTCTCGGCAGGTTCATTTCCTGAAACTCCACCCTCTCTGCAGTCTCCTGCCACTCTTCAGAGTCAGGGCTTCCACATCTCACTCTGAAATTTTACAGTCCTTAGGGCACCTCCTCAACTCAGTCTTACTGCTCCCCATTATCTTCTGTACCAATGCTGCCAGAAAGATTTTTTTTTCCAAAAGAGGTCTGTGACCAGTTACACCATCTTGGGACAATGCCCCAGCTGTGGACAGGTTTCTGTACAGCACCGATGGCCTTGCATGAACCAATCTCACAAGTGTACAGCTGGACATGGCAAACACATACAGTTGCCTGCCTCCTGCAAGCGGCCTGTAGGAGGTAAGGCTCTGGGAACCGCAGCAAGAGAAATGGGAGACAATAAAGAGGCCTTAGCAGGATATTCCATCACCACAATTCTTCCTGTCAGAAAACTGGTTCAAAGTAACACACAGATATTCTTGTCAGAGGTACATCACAGAGCATGTGTCTAAAGAGCAGGGGCCATCAATCGGGCAATGCTCCACAGAAGCAGACGCGCTGAAGGCCAGGGCAATCAAGACGTTGAGCTATTCACACATTTGGAAGCAACTGTGCACAGAATGCCTGCTAGCAAGGTCAGCTTTCTCATTACTACAGACATCTCAACTTCCCCGTCTCTCCCTTTCACTTCAACAGATGCGGCTGCCCATCTCACCAGGGAGTCTCATGACATTTTCCATAATGATAGAAAGTTCAGAAACAATAAGAAAGTCGAGAAGAATAGACACCAGAGAAGCTTACAACTGCATTGTTCTGATATAACAGTATGCATAAGCGACCCCAAAAATTCTACCAGGAAACTCCCATAGCTGGTAAACACCTTCAACTAAGTGGCTGGATACAAAATTAACTGAAAAAAAATCAATAGCCGTCCTATATGCAAACAACAAAATGGGCTGAGAGAGAAATTAAGGAAATAACACCTTTCACAATAGCCACAAACAATATAAAATATCTTGGGGTAACCTTAAGTCTTTGAAGAAAGAAATTGGAGAAGATAACAGAGGATGGAAAGACCTCCCATGCTCATGGATCGGCAGGATTAACCTGGATAGTAAAAGTGGCCCTCGTAACAAAAGGAATCTACAAATTCAATGCAATCACCATCAAAATTCCAACACATATTGTTCAGACCTTGAAAGAACAAAACCCCAGGACAGCAAAAGACAATCCTGTACAATAAGAGAACTTCTGAAGGTATCACCATCTCTGATTTCAAGCTGCTACAAAGCTGTAGTAATAACCAAAAAAACACGTGGTATTGGCATAAAAACAGACAGGTGGATCAACAGAATCAAATCGAAGACCCAGAAGTAAATCCACATACCTACAGATACCTGATATTTCAATGAAGAAGCCAAAATTAAACAAACAATGGGAAAAAATATAGCATCTTTAACAAATGGTGATGGATGTCGATTATGTAAAAGAATGCAAATAAATTCACATCTATTACCAAGCAGAAAAATCTAAGAAAGTAGATCAAATATCTCAACATAAATCCAGTTACCCTGAACCCAACAGAAGAGGCAAGTAGGGCCTAGCCTTGAAAGTGGTGTTTATTGCTTAAATAAGCATACAAAGTGAGGCACTGTCTATGGCATTTTGAAACACTCTTGGTGCTCTTTAACTCTGCTTCTTCCCTGTCTGTACTGTGCTCTCTTCCACTTGCCATGAAAAGCACACCCTCTGGGTTTCCCACTTCCCCTCTCTACATCTGTGCCTTGCTAATCACATCTCTGTAACTTCCTCTCCCCTCTTGTAGCAAGGAGGAGAAGCTGCTTGTTGGTTCCCAGACGCCTGGCTAGCTTAGACCCAAAATAATCACACAGAAACTGTTTGGCCCATTAGCTCAAGCTTCTTATTGGCTAACTCTTACATATTAATTTAGCCCATTTCTATGTATCACCACATTACAGTGGCTTACCAGAAAAGTTCTGGCATGTCTGACTCTGGCAGTGACTCCATGGCTTCCCTCTGACTCCGCCCTTTTTTCTCCCAGCATTCAGCCTAGCTTTCCCTGCTTACCTAAGTTCTGCCTTGCTATAGGTCCTAAGTAGCTTCTTTATTCATTAATGGCAATCACATCACTCCCCAATCCTCCCATGGTCCCTTTTGACTTTACAAGGTCCTATGGTTACTTCAGGCACTTTTGAAAATATGGCTCTAGGTTACCACAATAGGTATAATATTGCTCAGTTCCATCCATTTACTTGTAAATTTCATTTTATTTTTATTTACACCTCAAAAAATCTCACTGTGGATTTTTACCACATTTTCAAAGCCCCTCATCAGTTGAAGAACATCTCCATTGTTTCCATTTGCTAGTTACTGTGAGGACAGCTCCATTGTTTGCTACATTGTTGCCATTTGCTAGTTAATGTGAGGACAGCTCCATTGTTCCCATTTGCTAGTTACTGTGAGGAAAGCTACATTGTTCCCATTTGCTAGTTACTGTGAGGGCAGCTACATTGTTCCCATTTGCTAGTTACTGTGAGGGCAGCTACATTGTTCCCATTTGC
>JAQHUG010000279.1:527200-538536 GCA_028555095.1 Dicrostonyx torquatus | reverse complement strand
CTCCACACTGATTTCTAAAGTGGGCAGAGTACTGTGCAGTCCCACAGACAGTGAAGAAGAGTTTCCCTTTCTCCACATCCTCACCGACACTGGCTGCCAGTGGTTTTCTTCATCGTAGCCATTCTGACTTAGGCAAGATAAAATCTCAGAGCAGTAGCTTTAATTGGCGCATTCAGGATGGCTTCTGAGTTAGCTTTGTTTAAACCCTTTTTATTCTTCTTCTATTCAGGTCCATTTTTTAATTAGGTCATTTGTTTTCTGGATTTGTGTGTTGTTCTTTGTATATCCTGAATATTAATTTAGTCAGTGAATAAATGGCAAAGCTTCTTTCCCTCTCTATAGGCTTCTGCGTCACTCTGTGGAGTATTTTGTGGTGATACAGTACTTGTTTAGCTTTACGAGGTACCATTTGAAAATTTTGACCTTAAATTGTGGGCAAAATGAGTCCTTCCCTAACTTATACCTTGGTGGAATTTTACTGTCTATCCCTTCTCTAGTACTTTCCAAATTCTAGGACCACACTAAGACATTCAGTCCATTCGTGGCTCATTCATGTGTGGGTGGGGAGGGTGACATATGTGGGTATATGGGTCTACTTCCATTATCCTACATGTCAAATTACTTCCTCAGCGCCTTTTGTGAAAGATGTTGTCTTTCCCATAGTGTATAATTTTAGAATCTTTGTCAAATACCAGATGGCTGTAATTATGTGCATTCATTTGGGTCTTCTATTTTCATCCCTTGATTGACACATCTGCTTTTGCGCTGGGACCATGCTGTTCTTATTACTGCAACTCTACAATATAGCTTGAAGTATAAGATGGCAATCCTTCCAGAATTGTTCCTTTTGCTCAGGACTGCTTGACCTATCCAGGATTTTTTGTGGGTTCAATGAATTTGGACCAATGTTTTTCTATTCCGCTGTACACTCTCACAGGGTGTTGATTGGAATTGCATCAAGTTTATAAATTGCTTTTGGAAGAATGGTCATTTTCATAATGTTAATTATACCAACCCATCAGCATGGAAGGTTTTATCTTCTTATGTTTTTATCAATTACTTTTTAAAATAGATTTAAAGTTTCTAATGCAGTGATATTTAATCTCTTGGGTAAGGTTAATGTCTAGGTATTTTATTTTTAGGCTATTATAAATAGGAGTATTTCCATGATCTCATCACATTAGTTAGTGGTATTAGTTACTGGGAGAAAGGTTACTGATTTTTGTAAATTGATAGTGTATCCTGCCACTTTCTAAAAGTATTATTTTCTAGAAGTTTTCTGTGGAAATTTTTGGTTCCTTTATGCATATCATTTTGCAAATAGAAATAGTTTGACTTAATTTTTTTATTTGTACCATTTTAATTTCCTTCTCTTATCTTATTTCTCTAGCTATTACTTCAAGCATTATATTGAAAAGTAGCATGACTATTAGACAGTTAATGAGATTGCTTTGATGTGCTCTTTCTTTATCTAGGATAATGTTGCTGGAGGTCTTGTCATATAAAGTCTTGATTGTGTTGAGGTAGGTACCCTTCATCTTTATTCTCTCTATGGCTTTTATCATGAAGGCATGATAGATTTGCAAACTGCCTTTTCTGCATCTATTGAAGAGATCATGTGATTTTTTTTGTCTTCAACTCCACTTATATGACTTATTACATGTATTTAGTTACCTATGCAGAATCTTCCCTGTCTCTCCAGGATAAAGCTACTTTGATGATAGTAGAAGGTCGTTTTCACATATGCATACATTCAAGTCAAAAGTAATATACTGAGAACTTAGGCAACCGTGTTCAACAAGAGTTAGTTTTCGTGTTAGAATAACTCTGTCTCAGAGCAGGAGTTTGGAAGTGCTCCTTCCAAACTGTCTGTCCTGGGACTTCCTCTGGCTTGAACTTGTACCGTTCTTGCATGTACTGTCACCATCTTTGCTAGTTTGTATGAAAATCAGCTCCGTTGTGTCTGGCAGACAGCGGTCACGGAGTTATCCACCTATTCTGACTCTTAGAAGCTTTATGTCTCCTCTTCCACATAGACCCGTGAGCCGTGAAAGAAGGGTTTTGATAAAGACAATTCATTAGGGACTAAGCTCCAGAGTCTCTCGCTCTGCACTCTGCCCAGGTGTGAGTCTCTTTGTTAATCACCGTCTACTGGAAAAGAAGCTTCTCTGCTGAGAGCTGAGGGATGCTGTGGTCTCTGTGTGTATTGCTATATGCCAGGATGAGTCATGTTGCTGCTGTCTCTTTAGCAGAATAGTAGTAGCAGGTTTTCCCTTTGGGGCCATGACCTGGCTAGTCTCAGGTTCCTGGCCATGTTATCCATGCCAGGTATGAGCTTCATCTCATGTGGGGGCCTTAAAGCCAATCACAAAGTGGTTGGTTATCTCCATAACATATTGCTCATGGATATCCTGCAGGCAGATGACTGGGTTCACAGCTGGGGTGGTACTGATGACTGTCCCCTTAGGTAGCATGTAAAGAATCTTCCAGTACCATAAATGCTGGCCATTAGGGGAAAGTTCCTACTTGAACACCAGCTCTTTCCCCATGTCCAATGGCGTAAGCAAATGGCATGTATCTTCAGCAATAAGGGCTTGTGGTGATAACCAGTATTTTTTTTTTAAATTTTGATTGAGGAGTTGAAGTCACTAATATGTAGTTATTACTGAAAGGTATGTGTTGATTGCTATCTTGCGCTCTTTTCTGTTTGTGTTCTTAGTTCTATTTTGTGTTCCAGTAATTATAGTTTTATTTGTTTTCTCTCTGTAGCCTCTGGAGTATGCTTCTTCCTCTTTTCAGTCCAAATTATTGCTTCCCGTATTTGCTACAGGGCTGATTTAGTGGACACAAATTCTTTTAGTCTGTTTATATCATGGAAATTTTTCTTTCTCTTTCAAATGTGGCAGATTTTGCGGGGTAAGGGAGTCTGGATTGGCATCTGTGGTCTTTAGTAAGCTCCAAGCCCTGCAGCTTTTAAAGTTTCCTCTGAAGAGTCGGGTTTTGCTTGTTTGTTTGCTTGTTTTTTTTTATGGAATTTTCAAATATATGACTTCTAACTTTTCTCTTGCACTACTCAGTGCTCTCTCTTCAGTGTATCTAGTGTTTAAATTGTACTATGCCATGGGGAGTTTACTGTCTGGTCTTATCTATTTTCTGCTCTATATGGCTTTCGTATCTGTATTTCTATGTTTCCTTAATTTTGGGACATTTACTTCTATGATCCTGTTGATCACTATGCAATGGACCTGGAGAGAGAGGGCCAAGGGCTCACACAGTGTAGCTCTGTCCTGGAACACACTGTATAAACCATGCTAGTCTTAAATTCATAGAAATCAGCCCTACTGTGCTTCCAAAGTGCTGGGATTATAGGCATGTGCCACCAGACATGGCTCAGAATCTATGTTTCGCTTCTTAAAAGAATATTGAAACCACCTATGTGACTGACAATAGAGGAGAGCTGTACTTTCCTAAAGCAGACGTTTCTAGAAGATATACACAATTAACTTCATTTACTTCCTGTCAACGCCTCACTTTTTTTGTAGAGAAAACCAAAAATATTAGGTCCCAGAAGACTCTCCCTTTTTTGATAACCCAAGAGCAGTCTGAGAGACTCCAAGTCAAGAAAACATCTTGAGTCAGGCTGCTTTGTACTTAGTCCCTGCCCAAGTTAGTCTTCTGTGGTTTTTGTTTGTTTGTTTTTGTTTTTTAGAATTAAGACTTGGCCCATAAGAACTTCAACTCTCAAGTCATTTGTCAATGAAGCTGTAATTTCCTCTATGTGCTTTGGTGCCTTTGTTGAGACTCAGTTGCCTGGAGTCACGAGGGTTTATTTCCAGAGTCACTACTTTGTTCTGTAGTCATTATTGTACCAATAAAGTGATCTCTTTATTGGTAAAGCCAACCTCATGTTTCTTTGGCTACAATGACTCTGGGATGTGTCTTAAAATCAGGAATGGTGATGTTTCTGAACCTGCTTACTCGGTCGTGATGGCACTGGTTGTTGGGCTGTTGTCCTCCCGTACAAATTTTGAGAGATGGTTTATTCTAGTTCTTTGAAGAATAAAGAGTGCTGGTCACAAGAAGCTGGGACGAAGTACAATGGCAGATA
Organism: Dicrostonyx torquatus; assembly: GCA_028555095.1. NCBI lineage: Eukaryota > Metazoa > Chordata > Mammalia > Rodentia > Cricetidae > Dicrostonyx > Dicrostonyx torquatus. The sequence goes on along the minus strand of JAQHUG010000279.1, from coordinate 534,428 downwards.
AAAGGGGGTTGCCTGCAATCTGTTTATGATGTACACATGTTGAGCTACCACGCCCAATTAACATGCAAAATCAGCACGTTTAATGAAAAATGAAATAGCTTTACTGGGTTTTCAAACAAGGTTAAGTAGCTTTGATGGCATACATTATAACAGACCAACAGAAACCTTAGGTAAAATATCAATTTAAAATCTAGAGAAACCAGAAACAGACAGAGGGCAGGGATCCAGAAAGAAACCGTATTCTTTTGCAATGCTCTCCACAGATTTTTTTTGTCTCAATCTAGAGTGGTACAGAAGGCACAGAGGCTAGGCAGAGAACAGTGACCAGGATGAAGAAGGCAAGGGGATCTGAGAGAGGGTTTGGGTCAACAAGAAGTCCAAAAAAGAGTAGCTTCAAATCCCTAGAGAGCAAGTGATAAAGCAGAGTCTGGGGACCTAGGTCTGTGAACCCAGCTATGCAGAAGGCTGAGGAAGAGGACTGCAAAATCAAGGTCACCATGGGCCAGCTTGGGTAACTTCAAGTGTGCTCTATCTTAAAATTAAAATTCTTTTTTTTTTTTTTTTGGTTTTTCGAGACAGAGTTTCTCTGTGGCTTTGGAGCCTGTCCTGGAACTAGCTCTTGTAGACCAGGCTGGCCTCAAACTCACAAAGATCCACCTGCCTCTGCCTCCCGAGTGCTGGGATTAAAGGCGTGCACCACCACCACCCGGCAAAATTAAAATTCTTAAAGGCAGCAACTGCAGCTCAGTTTTGTGTACATAAAATCCTGCATTTAACCACAAGTGCTGAGAAAAAAAGTAAGCAATGACAGAAATGAGCCAACAAGTGATAGCTTCCCTTTCAACACATTTGCTGACTTAGCCACACAGGGTGGAGACAATCATGAAAATGAGTGTACAAGACAAGGCCCTCAGTTGACACCTCGAGAGAACTGCGCCTAAGAAATAGGAAGGCCAGTGCCCAGCGGAGCCTCAGCAAGACAACAGGCCAGCCTACACTGGCTCACACCTGCACGGAGATGTGAAAATATGACTTCAGAACTGACAGGTTCTCAGGCACAATCAACGCTGCCTGAACTGTCACAGAGCAAAATCAAACAACACAGTGCAACAGAAGCAGACCAGAAATGGCCAGAAATGGTGGTTATGAGACCTGGATTTAATGACCAATGTATGCAAGAAAATGGACTGCAAGATGCAAGATGGAGAGTCCCCAAACTGGATTCTGTTCGAATAAAACCACAATTTTACAGCCAAAAGACACGAGACTTTAGACCTGGATAGATGCATGGCTTCCACCGAACACTGAGCAGATGAGGAAAGACTTAGCGATTAGAAGGTGAGTCGGAAAGCTTTGCACCAAGTCCAACATAGAGCACAAATGGAGAACAAAGAGCAAAGAACAGCAGGGACACAGGACATATGGGAGGTTTCAGGTGACTAGAGTCACACAAGGTAGGAAAGAAAACAATGTTGGAGCAATGCAAGAGATAGCACGGAGAATATCTGAAGTTCATTCTAGCTCTCGAGATATTCCAATTCCCATCCTGTGCTGTGAACTCTGAGCATGAGAATTTGTTCATCTTATCTTACTGTGGTCATGGTATCATTGGTGAGCGTCTCCTCTTCCCTTCCCATTACCTACCACACTGACCCTGGCAATGTGTTTCCTACCCTCTTAAGAAATAACATGATACCTATGTCAGAGTGGAATCGTGGGTATTTGTCTTTCTTGCCTGTCTTAATGTAACATCTTCCAGGTCCACCCACGTTTCTGTGGATGACTTGATTGGCTGTTCATGAGTGATTGACGGATTGACTCCGTATCTTGAATATGACTAATGTTTTTTCTCCAAAGGAAAAAAAAATGCTCATGGTCTTGGATGCTTTTCTTGCCTTTGTTTTATGTATTTCCTCATCACATGGTGTTTACTTGAAACTAAACATCACATTGTGCCCAAACATATGTGAAATTACTTTGTCAATCAAAAGAAGAAGAAGAAGAAGAAGAAGAAGAAGAAGAAGAAGAAGAAGAAGAAGAAGAAGAAGAAGAAGAAGAAGAAGAAGAAGAAGAAGAAGAAAAGTTCATTTTCAAGCATGGATGTAGGGTACCAAACTACAAATTCCAAAATGTTACAAACCTTGGGTAAAAAGATCAATCTAGCATGGCCACGGCTGTCTGATGTTCCCTCTCAAAATGTCTGCTCTAACAGGACAACAAGAGTGAGGTTGTGAGTCTCACTTCTCTCCCATCCCCTCCAGGTCTGTGCAGCATGCTACCAGTTCTGCATACTGAGGATATTCTAGTGGTGTCTAGCCTGCCTCTGTGCCTTCTCAACTACCTGCTATTACTTCCTCTCACATGGTGATGATTGATTGGGCTTCCACAAGGAAGCTGGCAGCAGAGCCTACAAAGAAGGAGGAAACAGTGTGGAGTCACACGGGGCGTGGCTGTAGTCCTGCGTCATCTGGGAAAAGTACAGGTACAGAGCTCTCAGAAGACCAGTTCAGTAGTTTCCAGGATTGGTGGAGAGAGGAGGAACTAACTAGGTGCTAACTGAAGGTATGATCCTCAGGGCTATATACTTGTTACACAAAGTTCAGCATGCAATGAAAGAGCCCTCCTGTCAGCTGCACACTTCCAAGGTTCTCTGCACATTCTCAGGAAAGAAAAATTAAATATTTCAATTTTTAGAAAGGAAAAGCAATCCTAACCCTGGGACACGCTGAACCCTCATCCGAGTGTGGAGCGGAAGTGATATTTCTATAGTACACACAGCTGCACTTCACTCCATGGCCGGGAGGATGTCCTGGGGTGACCCCCAAGCTGATCGTACTTAGCATCCTCCCCATGAGATCTGAAGGAGCTTCATTTAACTCCACACAAATAAGAACAATGGCTAATCCATCAGGACAACACCCTGGAGATTAAACTTTCTGGAAAGGCTACTTAAAGAGGAAATTCTCCAAAAGGAACTCCAGGTGCCTCTGGCAACAGCTCTCTTGGTCCTGACCAATCTCTGTCCACCAGGAGCTGCACACACAGAGCACAATGCAGTGGGTAACACAGAGGATGCTATGACAACTCTGATAAAGTCCTATCCTCCTGGTCCCAAAGGGACTAAGCACAAAGAGCTGCAGGCATCAGTGCCAGTGTGCCCAGCGGACTGAGCTCCAGCCTCTGCTTCACAGCCTAACTGGAAGTTTTGAAATTAAAATCCAAGTCCTGTGACAATGGAGGCAGTAACAGCTAATGTCTTTCTTAATTTGTTGATTACTAAGCAACTATTTGCTGAAAATTCTAACACTGCATCAAACTTGAACATCATGGCTAATGATAAATGAAAACCATATCCTGAAACCCTGAATACACTCCTTCCCCCTATAACACAGACTTTAACTGAGTTGCCTTCCTCTCTGCCATCCACTTTTGATTGCTGGAACTTGCAGGTGGATGGAGAGAACGGACCCCACACGCTGTGTCCTCATTTCTACACATGCACCATAGCATGTGTGTTTATGTACGTACACACACACACACACACACACACACACACACACACACACACCACGCAAAGGTCCTGCTCTGAGGGAGGTGAGGGCACACGGAACTGGTGCTAGAGTGAAGTCAAACCAGCCCTACAGCTGGGGAACAGGAGCATGGCCGACCCTTGGGAGACCTCAATGACATTCTAAGGCAAATTCAAAAATGTTCCACAGAGGTCCTTTGGCTCCTGGAGAGTCAGAATGGCAAAAGGCATGGTTCACAGACCTGTGGAGCCACACCATAGGTCCAGAAGATAAGATACTTACAAGTGAAATGTGGACCTCGGGACACACGAGAAGTACTGCGTAGAAAACGGAATGTGATGAGGGCTGAGTCGGCAGTGAATGGTGAATGCCAGAAATGAAGGAAGCTCAACGGAAGACTGTGTTATGGCGGGGAAGCATCATTTTGAAGTGCATTTAGGGTTTCAGGATTTAAGCTTTCATTTAGCTTTAGCCACCGTGTTAAAGTTTGATAAGGTTGTAGGATTTTTTCCCCCAATAACCACTTAGCAATCAACAAATTAAGAAAGACATTGACCGTTACTGCCTCTGTTCTCACAGGACTCTTAGTGACTTTGTAGCTACGGATACTTCTAATTGCAGGACTTCCAGCTGGGCAGTGAAACAAAGATGGCATCCAGTCCCATTGGCACCCGGTCACTGATGTACTGCAGTTGTTCGTGCTCAGTCCCTCTAGGACCAGGAGGATACCAGATAGGAGTTTCCATTTCCCAGGAAAAGGGGCAGCCAGTACGAAACCTAGAAGCACAGGCACATAGGCATCTTCTTCTGAGGGCTCAATTACGTCTATTTAGTGGTGTGTCTGTGTCTGTGCATGCATGTGTATGCAAGCAGGCATGTGCACTTGCAGAGATGAGGAGACACCTCGTGGGGTCTCTCCTTCCGCCCGTGAGTTTCAGGAACTGAACTCAGGTCTTTGGACTCAGCAGCAAATGCCTTTCCCTGCTGAGCTGTCTTTCCAACCCTGATTAAAGTCATTCTTTACAATTTGGTGGAAGGGCTAAATTCAAGATTTAAATCCTATCATGGGGAGAAGAGGTGTGTCACAGCTGACGAAGCACTGGCTTAGCTTGCAGAAGCCCTGGGTTGGATCTACAGTACTGCATTAACCAGGAATGGTGGCGCATGCCTATAATCCCAGCACTCAGATCAGAAGTTCATGGCAAACTTGGTTACACAACAAACCTGAGCCCAGCTTGGGACATATGATACCATATCTCAAAAAAAAAAGAAAAATCCAAAAAGGATGGAGTGAGAATTACCAAGAGATCTTATGAGGTCTGGCCCACATACCAAGAAGGCTGCTACAGTTTTTTCAAACCTAGGACCTAACTCAAATCTCTCCCATCTCTCTTCAGGCCTTGGTCCTTTGGGTCCAGGGATGCTTTGTGGCCAACGTCGACTCATCTCCATTTGTGTCACACGGGGACCCTGTAAAGCTGTCCCCGTCCGCAAATGATCACGCTGACGTCATTGGGTAATGCTGTTCCGACAATACCTACCTGCTAACTCATCTTGAATGACTTTGACCTTAACTCAAGACCTTGTCATCTGTGGGTGATGTCACATGGCATCCTTCTCTGGCAGATCTGATTTCCACACAAAAATGCCCCACCAGAGTGTAATTCTGAGCACCAAGTACGTCTCCAACCTATACTCCAGGAACACCAATGTGCCATTCTCACTGCTATTTAGTGGTGTGACTGTGTCTGCGGAGGAACTTTCAGTGTTAGGGATAAACTGGAGTGCGTGCACCAAGGCACTGAGAAGGTGTGTGGACGAAAGACAGCCAAACCAAAGACAGGGTAAGAAACAAACGCACGAAAACCAAGCACGTCCTGAGCACTTCCCAGGTAAGGGAATATTACCTTATTAATTGGTTTTAGTTCACACCCCATTTTCAGCCAATGGGCTGTGTGAATTTCCTTTATTCATTCTACCTCTTTGTTCATACACTGATATTAATTTCTTTTGTTCGGAGGTTCTGTGTTTTATGCTACAGATGGCACATGTAACCTCACATTCACTGTTCAACCATTAGCCACACCTTTGAGATGTTTCAATTTTTGAAAAGACAATCACCCATAACATAATTTTACCATGCCATGGAAGCTTTATGTCAGCAAAGAACGCCTGTAATATCAATAGCAGAGACGTTCCTGCTGTTGATCTGAAGGTGCTAGTCCCAAGCACGACACACTATGAGGAGAAAGCAGGAGCTGGTATGTCAGCAATGCCCCGTCCTTTCTCTCAGACATGCCCAGATTCGGAGGCAGTAGGCATAGAGAAGCCCCAAATGGGACACTGCTGGCAACATAAATTACCTACTTTGGGTATGCAATAATGCATCTGGGCAAGAGGTCCACGACACCTGGCAGACATGTCAGGAGGGTCTGTGTAACACATTCTAGCACAGCGACGCTTGCTAAGCAGCTAAGCACTTGCCATGGGGACTGACATCTTCCACAGGAGAGTCCTATACCCAGCTTGCTTACAAGCCTATGGAAACCCATATGCTCAGGAAAATAATGTATTTGCTCTTATAGTCCCCAGAAGAAGATACATAAATGAGCGAGAGGGGCTTATCCACAGACTCAAACCAAAAGTTGCCTGCCACTTATATGCATCCCTAATATAAGAGAGGTCAGGTGAAGACAATGGCTACACAGCCTCAAACAATCCCACTTGAAAAACATGTACCGTCAACACATGTGAGAGGGGGTACAGTTCTTGCTCTCCAGAGCAATGGCTCATGACTGATGTCACAAGCGGTGTCTCCCGAATCTTAAAGACCATTTTCAATATCACATCGCTGAACACTTAAGGAGTTATCGTGCTCTTTGAACACACATGACAAAACTCCAACACAAATTCCACTGCAGACCGTACGCATGAAGGGATGCAGGAGAGGCCGAGCCAAACGCAGGGGCTTCTTACCATGTTTATGGATGACACAGGACCTATGCTGTTCACATAAATGTCCACATCAATCACAGTTGGCTTTACTGTGGAGAAAAATACACATGTGTTAGTAGTGTATGGTACAATGAGAATAGGAGGGCGAAGCCCCGTGTCCAGAGGCTTGGGCACTAACAAACGGCATAGGATGGGGGATTTCTTCTGGGGATTTAATTTGCATTTATAACTCAACTTAGCTTGTCTTACTTCTTAAACTCTTTCTCAAAGGAGGAGAGATTGCCACTTGAATTTATCAGCTGTGGGAAGATAAGATAGTTACCCGCGGCAAATTGCCAATAACAGATGACTATAGAGATATCTGATGTTACTTAAGCTGATTTTATGGCAAAGAAACGAAATAAAATATAAAACATTGCATATGTAATCTAATGTCTAAGTAATTATAAAGCTGAATCACAGATGAGCAATATCAGAGGTAGATAAAAAACTATTTCAAAGCAAAACTCTAGTAAGTTCAAACACCAAAAACAAATGAAAACATGGCTTAAAATTATGACCATTATTATTTAAGGAGACATACAAATGTCTAGCATAGAGACAAAATGCTACAGTCAAAAATGTTGTGAGTGAAGATACCACCATTTCAAGTGTGAGTGTGCATAGCTCCTGTAACCAACACACACTGCAGGTTAGAGTATGAGTGTGCACAGCTCCTATGAGCAGCACACACTGCAGGTTAC
>JAQHUG010000279.1:490130-522017 GCA_028555095.1 Dicrostonyx torquatus | reverse complement strand
ATTATATGTAATTTTACTATGTTAAAGTAAAAACCTTTTTTTTTTATTTAAACAGAAAAGGGGAGGTGATGTGGGAGTCCCCTCTGTGTGCTGTGATTACCATTAATGAATAAAGAAACTGCCTTGGCCTGTTGATAGGGCAGAACTTAGGTAAGCAGAGAAGACTGGACTGAATGCTGAGAGAAAAAAGGGAAGAGTCAAGGGGATGTCATGGATCCGCCACTGAAGATAGATGTGCTGAAGCTGGTAAGCCACGACCTCGTAGATATATATAGATTAATAGAAATGGGTTAAATTAAGATGTAAGAGTTAGCCAATAAGAAGCTAGAGATGATGGGCCAAGCAGGTTTTAATTAATAAAGTTTTAGTGTGAATATTTTGGTTCTGGACAGCTGGGACGAACAAGCAATATCTTGCAACAGTGATACTTTCATATAACCTATGCACAACATTGTCAATTAACTCCAGATAACACTCTGAATACTATGGAAACATGTATACAAATAATTATTTATCCTGCACAAGTAATAGAAATATAATCTTTTCCACTGTAGCACCAGTGGATCAACAACTGGATAAATCTACAGATGTAATCAGTGGGGAGAGAAGGTAGACTGCATTTAAATGGTAACCAATGTCTTTAATTTTTAAATTTAAATCTTTCCTTTTCAGCCTGGAGCCTATTAGGAATCATCAGCCTTATTTATTAAGTCAAGAACTACCCTTGTAAGCAATAGCAGATGTGGTCTCCTCTCATGAAAAGGATTACAAATGAATTTGAGAGTGTTGCTTGGCTTTTTTTCAAGGTAAAATGGAAAAGCAAATCAAGGCATTTTCTAAAATCCTCAAAACTGTCTATCTAACACCACAAAGTTTGGGCTTAGGAGAATATCATGATGGCAGAGTACACCATAGGGTGCACCAGGCCCTGGATTCAGTCTCCATATGAAACAAAACAGAACAAAACAAAAACGAACCAACCATACAGCAACAACAGAACAGTCAAACTGTGGCAAACCCATAGATACACATCCTAGCAGGGTTGGCTGTCAGGACTTTCTGGAGGCAACACAGGCTCAGAACTGGGACAGATACTACAAAAAGGCCCTAGAAACAGAAGCTGTGGTGGGTTTCATGTGGACACAGGCTCTGAAGCTCTTCTTCCAGGGAGGAGGGAAGAACCAGAGTCCACCCAGGAAGAATGCGGCTATGTATTCACACAGAACTCTCAGTATGGCTGAGTGACAAACCTGGATCCCTGAGAGACCCAGACATCTGACTTTCGTTGACCTGAGTCTTTTGCTTGGTACTTTTTATGAAAACGGGTTCCTACATATCTGTGAGCATTGAAGACAAGTTTATCTCACATGAAGCAATGTGATGCAAGACCCCTTTCTGAACCTCTCTATCTATTAGGAGTACACTTTCTGTTGTATACCAAGACCTCTTGCTCCCCAAGCAAGAAAACTGGTTTCTTGACACCAAAGTTGTGTGATTCACCAGAGTCCCTCCCATCGTGTCACACGCAGGAAGGAGTCACTGACACTGTGGTCTAACGACAGGTCTAGAAAGCAGAGCTATGTGGCTATCATTGTTTCTTGGCGTGCGCATCTTAAACGTCCCCCTGAGCTTGAGAACTGTCACGTGATGGAGACCCTTTCATGTCTTCCAGAAAATGACGACAACTATGTAGATCCAAGAAGCCAAGTGGGCAAAGCTCTGCTCCATAAGGACAAGCCTGACAGTAGGCATCTGTTACCATGGAAATGATTTCATCTTTGTGAACAGAAAAAGGCTGAGGGTGACAATGGGACAGAAAATAAAGGGACTTACATCCATCCATACATGAGGAGGAACTAAGCAATGACAGAAACACAGATTAGAATAGATGGATACGGGGAGTGATACCAGGGCTGACATGGGTAGAAGCTGCTGTGAGTTTTGGACAGTGATGGAGGCATTGAAGGCCGCCCATGGAAGAGAACTGTTAAGCTCTCCTATAAATGGTACCAGTACGGAGAGGAATGTAAGCCTCATGTAAGGTAGCATGGCCGGTGGATCATTCCAGCTGATTCCAACCCGGTCTGAAATCTGGAAGTTTTACAATATCATTGTCTTGGTTCCCCTAGACAAGGCGGCTGCTAACACAGTCAATCCAGATGGGGCAGCAGGTAGTGTGACAGTATCACGGTGGACAGCCGATGCTCAGCAACTAACAACTAGGCTGCTGCAGTCAGATGCCACCAGAATGGCAAGCACTGCATTTCTGCCATTCTAACCATGTCTACCTTCTAATAGAACCCAGTCACATCTCTGATTTTATAAAAGATTAAATGTGAAAAATTTAAATAGGAGCAATTTAAATTTAAAAGATAAGCAAACAATGCTAATTCATAAAGGCCACTTCTAGTAGCTGGAAATTGATTTTCCGATCTTCCGTGCCTTTGGGGACAAGAGCAGGCCTATTGGTCACTAACAGACTAGTCTCTGGCCCATCATGTGTCATGCTCTGTACTGCCTTCTATTTGATAAGCTCTACTGATAACCTCAGAGCAAAGGAACAGCAGCCATGACTTAATGGCACTTGCATTGAATTCCACTCTCTTCCCATTCTACCGTCAGGAGGCTAAGGCGGGAGTGTATGGGGCCCTGATGGTGGCTGGCCAGAGCTCTGCAGCCTGCCTACGGAAGAAAGCAAGGATTTTGAACTAACGTCTACATTCTCTGCTTTAGGAGAGAGGCTTAGCAGTATTTTGCAGAACAAAGAATTCGGTAAGAATCTATTATCATTTTTAGTATCCATCATCTTCATAATCATGATCATAATTATCACTACAAGTAATCACTGCAGGCTCCTTAAAATTCAAATCCTCTGTCTCTAAGGCTTATATTAGATCGGTGGGTAATGTCTGAATGATACACAACTTCCAACTTGGAAAATTCTAGGTTTGGGGAAATAGTTTGAGGGCCCACAGAAGAAGAATATCACAGACAAATCAGCTAAGCAAAAAGGAGCTCCCAGCTCCTGTGTCAATACAACACTGACCCAGCTGGCCACTAGAAGCCCGATGTGGGTCACATCAGCACTGCTGGTCCCAGTCCAGCTCTGTGAGGGGATTACTGAACCAACTGGTTCTGCTTCTCAAATTTGGGTTGACAGCTGGACACCGCGTCACTCACTCCCAGAACCGCGGGTGTCAATTCTGAAACTTCCAGTCTTGTCCCGGACTTCCTTTCCATGGGTGACCTCAAGAACACTAGTGGGAGTTCACGGAGGCCCACAAAGGCATGTCACAGTGAACAGGGTCTGAGAAACATGAAATAAGGCGAACGGTGAAATCCACATCATTGTTCACAGAAGGAAAATAAACAGGCATAAATTGCATATTTGAAAAAGAAGAAAACATGGGTGTCAGTCAATCTTCTGGGCCACTTTCCTCCAGAGCTCCAACTGGGAGTTACTCAAACGTTTCTAAATAACCACCTCCTGAAAGAATTCAGTGGTAAGACTGCAAGACACAGGAAGCCTCTGCTGAGGCTTACGACTCTGAAAACCCAGCTCTAAGTTCAACCTATGACCTGGCTAAATAATGTGAACTACCGTGGATTCTTTTCTCCAGTATTGGAAGAAATCTTTCCACCTAACCACTAATTCTATTGATTACAACAAGAAAGGGAAGGTTTAAAGGCCCTTTCATGGCAGTTTCTCTGTTCTACACCTGACTGGGAATTATCGAACATCGAAATGCACGCACTGGCGAGGGGTGCATCCACAGCAGATCCCGAAGGGCATTTGCATGACACATTCAAGCAAGGCAAGGTCTGAGGGCTGTGTGTGCATCTCTGTAGTCAGCAAACTCACTGGGCTCTTTAAAGGCTATAATAGGGTAACATCGGCAAGACGCAGAACAGGAAGACCTGAACTCTCAACACAGAGATGGTAGCTCAGGGACAGCATATGAACAGTTACCTCTGTGGCAAATCCAGAAAACTCGCCAGAGCTCTGGTGCCCATGAAATAGAGAGCCAACCATGGAAAGTCTGGTGGGAAGATTCCCAGTGTTATTGACCTGAGCCCAAACCCCCAGTTTGGCAGAGCACATTCAAGAGAAATTGCAACTCCAAACTTCTCTCTGAGGATTAAAGAGAAGGACAGAGGACTTTTAACCTTCTGATGTTTGCGGGGGTGTCACAGACACTGTTTTCTGCCTTGTCTGAATTTGAAGTGGCCAGAAAGAGGGCAAGGGGTCAGGTGGCCCCTGAGAACACAATCAACAAGTGTGCCCCTTATACACAGTTGATGTTAAGTTGGTATCGGTGTGGCCAGATGAAGGGTGAAGGTGCTCACCCACCTGTCCAAGGACATGTGTTTGAACTACAAAACCACGTGATAAAAGGGGAGAATGTCTTCCCCGGTTGTCCTATGACTGCCATACGTGGTAGCAGCTGTATATCTCGCCTACAAATAAAATAATTGCTTAAAGCAGAAATTTATTAAGTGATAATTAAAATATAAAACAGACTGTATAAATAAAGACCAAGATTCAATTACATGTTCTTTCCATGAGACTCATGCTTAAGATATATGAGGGAACAGCGGCCAAAAGTTTAAAAGTTTGAAGCTATTTCCTACTGCTGGGACACAATCTGAGCATTAGTGCTAAACTTTACACACACAAATCTGTTACAAAATTCAAAGAAGGTCATCACAGAATGAGAACGAGCGTGATCCATCAGGAAGATATGAAAACTATTCCAAACTATATGGATAATAATATTGGATTCCCCAGAAACATGAAGGGTAGCCCAGATCAAAAGGCCCACAGAATAAAAGACAATGTCAGAATGATGGCTGGTGTCTCCTGAGGAACAGCAGAAGCTGAGACACAACAACTCATGATTATTCATACACTGACAGAAAAAAAAAGCTTATAATTTTAATTTTAAAAAAATACCCTTCACAAATCAGGGTGAAATAAGCAACGTTAGCTAGAATAAAGCCAAAAAGGCTCCATTTCCACCCAACCTCCAGTATGAGAATAGGCAAAAATGCCCACACTCTCAACAGATCAGCATGTAAAGGATGGGCCTTCCAGAAAGAATGCGGAGTACCCAGGGTGCACTGGACAGTCACCCACTTCTATTTACTAATTCAGCCACAATCTGCTATGGCCATATGGTAACAGGCTGTCACAGTAAGAAAAAAAATAAAGACAGTTCGATGCCCAGTATTGGGACTCTTCCAGAAACTCAAAGAAAGGGTGAATAGAGACCAGAAATGTTCCAACAAAATCACATTTGCTGTAGAGTTGGCCTTGCGGTGGAATGACCATTTGAAATGAAGCTGTCAAGGTCTTGAGAACCAGATAAGCCATGCTGTCAATGATAGCAACAAGTGCCCAGACAAGAGTAAAGCCACTTCCGGGCTGAGATCACCAGGTAGCTCCTCTCCTTCCAACTCAAGTAAGACTTACCCTGAGCAAAGGGTATCTGGAAGAACCAGAAAAGAGCCATAAAACAGAAATGGCTCACAGCAGAAGTTCATGGATTGTATGGTACAGGACAGCATCAAGGAAGCTTGTTCTCACCAATGAATGTATTCAGACTATTCAGACACGGGAGTGGCGTAAGGATGAGATAGATGGATGATTTCTATGATCCCTGTTTGGTTTAATCTTAAGAAAAGCCGCTCGGCCGGCGCAAGTAACTCCAATGAAACCAGATTAGTCCAAATTAAAGTGACCGTGCAGCACTCTTTGGTGCACCGAGACAGCATGGCGGGGAGAGGAGGCCATGCAAACCCCAGAGACCATGTGTTTCTTTTTGCAGTGTAAGCCTAAATACCTGTGGGAGTGGCCCTGACCCTCCCTGGAGAGGGGTCAGTGCTTGGCAGGCTGGAAGTTGGAATCCAAGTGCTTGGCAAGCTGGGAATTGGAGCCCAACTCAATATTACAATCCCTATAGAGGTGGCCTCCTGGGGCCTTCTGTGTCTGTGAAATTCTAGTATTTGACAGAATATTCAGGTAACTTAAATCCCCAGTCAGTCAGAAAGGTGGATTTAAGTCATAGAGGGTTTGAGGCCAAAACAATGATAGATTCAAAAAATATCTGCAAACCCAAGGAGCTGTGATGTGGTATTCCCCTCTGTATGCTGTGAATACCATTGGTTAATAAAGGAACTGCTTTGGGCCTATAGCAGAGCTATAGGGAAACAGAGGTAGGCGGGGAAACTAAACAGAATGCTGGGAGAAAGGAGGAAGAGTCAGAGAGAAGCCATGGAGCCGCCGCCAGAAACAGATAGGCCGAAACTTTGCCAGTAGGCCACGAGCCTCATGGGAAAATATAAAATAATGGGAATGGGTTAATTATAGATGTAAGAGCTAGCTAGTAATACACCTAAGTAATTGGCCAAGCACTGATTTAATTAATACAGTTTCTGTGTGATTATTTCCGGTCCAAGAGGCTGGAGACAACAAGCGGACTCCTTACAACAGAGCTAGTGATTGAATCCAAATGCTGTTGCTCCCAAATGAAGAAATAGCAAGATGCAAAACTATAGTACAATGAATAGGCAGCAATCTGGCTGATGGAGCAAGATACCAGGAAAGGTTAGTAAGTGGGAGGAGACAGCTCACTGATTGAGAGGGGCATGTTTACGTCTTTATGGAAGCACGGTTGTGCTCCTGGGACAATGCCTGAGCCTTTATAATCTGTTTCATACTGTGGGTTGATGACATTGTACTTAAAACATGGGACCTCACAGCAAAGCCCTTCTTAATGATTACGACCTCACAGTTTGCTTTGAGGATGAGAGCCATATGAACGGAATATTAACAGGCCTTTGCTGCGCACCTGATACAATTATGGCCGTAGCAGTAAGCCCACTAGATAAGGCCAAGGCAAACATACCAAGAGAGAAACCTAAAAAGAAAAAGACCAAGGCCTTCTCTTCTTCCAACAAGCCCCTTCATCTGCCTGGTGACATAGCTCTTCCTCATCTTGCATGTAACTATGTACATAGAACTATGGTCCTTATCTACCCAGGAAGTATGGATACCTTGATATCTAGATAATCCCTCTCCCACCACACACATAGACCCAATCTTCAGATATTCAGACCTGTGTGTAACAATTGCGCTGCATGTATTAAGTCACTATAGGAGACGCATGATGCCTAAGGGAACATGAAACCATATAAAATGAATGGTGTAAGGACTTCTGGCAAGGACTGGTGTCCACTCACGTGTGACACATAGAGACATCTTTTCAAATACAGTTAATGCATACATAAGTGAGTCCAACCCTCAGATATGTGCTAGTATATATAAATAGACATATGAGACAATGGAGTAGCACAGTTTTCTCAATATACATGTATGGTTTGATAAAATCCAAATAACTTGATAGAACTTTTACTTTCCAGCTTACTTAGTAAGGGGCCAACTGCTCAAAACTGAGAGGAAGGGTAAAGTGCTGGGCTCCTGCCTGCTGGACTGCTCTTTGGTCCGCTGTCAGCACTGAATCTTGACAAATGTGAGAACTTAATGTCAATTTGGAGGATCTCCAGGCCACCTGTGTCTGAGCACAGGTGTCTCAGGCATCAGGAGAACAGTGGCGGACAGTAAGCTCTGGACAGTACCGCACAGCAGGCCTGAGCAGAGCCTTGTACTATTCTTCCTGCCCCCTCCCAAGACTTCTCTGCAAATGTCCCCACCCTGGAAGGGAAGGAAAGGAAAGGGTGCATCTCCTCTGAAGCAGTCTGATGCTGTGTGCAACTGGAAAAATCCAAGGGAAGCCATGAACATCTTATCAGACGAGCTTCTTGACTGAGCAGTTCTGTAAGTGCTGGCCATGGTGACCCCTGAGAGCCTGCAAGAGACTGGTGACATTTCCTGTGTTAATTTCATTCCCTGTCCTTCCCACTGAAGGAAAACCACCGTGTCTTTGCAAGTAGCAGGTAGGAAACAGTTAGCAGAGGGAGAAGAGGAGGAAGGGGAAGAAAGCAAAGTACTCAACATTTACAGCAAGAATACAACTAAACTAAATAGCAAGATTAACTGTTTCATTTACAGAAGGAACAAAAGCCTGGCATTTCGCAGAGCAGCAGAATCCAGGCTACTTGACCTTAAACTGTTATTCAAATGGTCCCTGTCACCTCCACATCTAAAGAAGCAATATTTGCTATTTTAGGATTAATTTTAAGAGTGTATACGCAATGCCTATAATGCAATCCAAATTTACAGGATATGACATTATTAGAAGCTACTGGGGGAAGCTATACAGAAAGAGCACATATTTTATCATTGTGCTGTCACTGATGTGCAAGACAGACAGATCCAGAGAGACCGGAAATGGATGAGTGGTTGTCAGAAGCTGGGGAAGGGAGGAAGAATGAGGACTGCTGGCTGACAGGTACAGGGTTTCCTACAGGGGTAAAAAATATTATGGGATCAGATAATGGTCAGGACCACGTGATTAGGAACTACACCTCTTCAACGTGCTGACTCGTGCATTTCAAGCGGCATGTGTTCTGGTATGTGAGTTAAATCTCGAGTGCACAGCAAAAATGGCTCAATGTCTCACTTGCATCCGTAGCTTTCCAAGGCAGGGTTCATCAATCCTAAACCTTCAGCGGTTTGGTTGTAATATATTTTAGGAACTCAGCACACACGTTTTCAACCCTGATCCTGGGTGAAATCTTGGTATTTTTTTAAGTAACATGAAATTAACATTTATCTGTAACTATTGGTATCTACAGAGCTACTGTATATTTATACTGTTATATCACACAGCATGCAGTAACATAAGCTCTGTAACTATGTTTTCTGGGTTATCTTTACATGACCTAGATACTCACAACATTTGACGATAACTCTAATTTGCTACCGAAATCATGTGTGAAGACAGCTACAAAATATTTAGAGATGGTTTGCATTTCTCTCTAAATGAGGCATGCAGACTTCTGCTATAACTTTCTTCTTGGGAAAAAAAAAAAAACGAAAAACAAAAAACTAAACTACAGGTAAAGTCCACAACACTGCGCCAGGCCAGAGTCACTCCAAGGAGAACAAAGATGGGAATTCCCTTTCACGGTTTTGCTTCTTCAGGGGGCTTGTGCTTTTGATGTGGAAATGAGGCTGAGGCACTGGAGTGTTTGGGCAGATGGTCATTCCTGTGCCCAGCTGGTGGAAGGATCCACACGGCAAGACAACCTTGTTCAAGTTTATAGCCTATGCAGCAAACAATTATTCTTGTCCAAATCAGACTAGGAAAAGCTTCCCTAGGAGAGTGACATTAGCCAAAAACTCTGCCTACAAGGGTGAGTCTACGTGAGAAAAAGCATCTGGAAACGCAGGAGTGACTTCTGAAACAGAGTTACTGTTTCTTATTCGAGCCTCCTGCTACTTACTGTGTGAGCAAGTCAAAGACAGCTTAAGGAAGGTGGCTGGAAGCAGTCAAACTCATTTGTAAGCCTGCAGAGATGTTAGTGGCTAAGACAGCTAACCCAGATGGGGTAGTACTTCTCCTACCTGGAGTAACAGCAACTGCAATTAACTTTGGCAAAACCATTAAAATTCAGAAAAAAAAGAAACATAAAACCAAGGCTATCAAGATACCACACATAAGGCAACGGTGAACAGCGCCACTGAGCCTAGAAACAAGCAAAGCTGGTTTAGGATGGAGAGAGAAACACAACTGTCTGTCCAGCCTCCCACAAAGCCTCTAACTCTTCTGTCCATCTGACTGCTCACTGTTGGCCCTTGAAAGCAACACTCACGAACCATGACATCCTGAAGTGGCTTAGTTCTCCCAACAGGTAACTAATAAAAAGGTCAGATGTGGCTGAACCCTTGATGCACGGATGTGGCTCATCGTGATGAAATTCTAAAGGCCATCAAGAAATACAAACCAACCCAATTGCAAATTTTGAGATACTGCATGATAGTTGAATATCGATGAAACAATAATTGTGTGGAAAGAGGGAAGGGAGAACGTGAAGTGTTGTAGTTTCATTGTTGTTATCAAAATAAGAGGTGCTCGAAAGAAGGAGAAAAATCTTCACACCGACCCTGAGTGAGGCATGAGGTCTCCCACTCTGTGTACTCCAGTGTTTACAGAGTAGTAGCTTCCAAAATAAAAACCCAGTAAGTACCAAAACATAGAATATTGCCCTCAAAGCAGATTGCTTCATTAATTAAAATACCAATTTAAAGGCTGAGGGAGAGGAGAGTTTAAACACATTGCCTCACTTCTCCTGTTCCTAAAGTTTCTGGGGATGTCTGAGATCAGAATGGTCTTCTGAACAATACAGGAAATACTGAAAATTTTTCTGTGTCCCAACAAGCCAGGGCAGTCAATATCACCAAGTGTTCTTAACCGGCAGGGGCCTCCAGCACATTGTATTACTGGTCTGGTTATGGGATAGAATGTCTGAAGTGCTCGCGATATTGGAAGACAATATTATTTTTCAGGCACGCTTGTTGCTGAAGATTTGGCTTACACATGGGAAGGCTTTAAAAGTTGAAACTCTCACTGTTACCACTGGTAAAGATAAAAACAGCATCTAATGTGAAATCACTTAAATTTTCCTATATTCCCATAAAAATCATGACATAAGGTCCATTTGTCAATGCTACAGTTGGATCTGATGAATCCTCAAAGCCCATGTGTTAAGGTTTAGTTCCCAGCCCATAGCCTATTTGGAGAAGTCGGAGCTTTTCAGAGGTGGAACCTAAAGGGTGGGTTGTTGCTGTGTGGCTGGTTACATGGGACCGTGACACCACAGACTCTCCACTCTCTTTGCTGCCTGGCCTGGCATGACATGCATGGGCCTTGGCTGTGTTACACACTGGTCATCATTCTTATACAGTTCTCCTGGCAGAGGCTTCAAAGGCCTGTTCCTGTATGATCATGGACTAGTGAACCTAAATCGTTGTGAGCCAAAAGAGACCTCCTGTGGCTAAAAATAAATTATCTCCCGTGTCTCATCACACCTAAGTAAAGTTATTGTATGAGAAAATAACAACCAAACAGCCCCAAATAAGAGTTTTTGCCTTGACCATATCCTAAAAGGCTGAGCATGGACATCTCTCTTCAACAAAAACCCCTTCCACCTTCCTTCTGCAATCGGATGCCAATGACTGAGTCTGCCCTGGTATAAGCAGACTGCTAGGGAATGCTGCACCTTTCCTGCTCCCGGAGCTACTCCGGAGAATATCAATCCAGTGTGGGTGGGGCTGTACGTCTGGCCAGCACGCACCTGCCCCTGCCTTGCAACAAATAAGCTTTATGAAGAAAACCCTAAAAAGAGAGCCGCTAAAATTCCTTTTAGGAAATGCATTCATCCCTAGCTGCTCCATCCAGTGGCTAGAAGAGATTTAAAACCAACAGACGACAGCTGTAAACCCTACCTGAGACAGTAACAACAGGAACTGGCCTCACTCGAAATGTTCAAAACCCTAACAAAATACTGAAACAATGGCTTTCAAGACACAAGGCATGAAGCATCCCTAAACAGTGACCGCTGAGGACAGAAAGAGGTGGAAAGGAACCCTGCCACTACACCGTGGCAAGTCACCCAGGCAGGGGGTGAGCCTCTGAGTTGGACACGAAGCTCAGGGTCCAAACAGACCAACACTACAAGAGTTCAAAGCGCACAAACTGACAAGGGACTGTTGGGATCCAAAGAGTACCCCTCTTTGGGAACCACAGCTTGTGTGTGAGGAGAGTTTTGAAAACCAGCGAAGACTATATGGTGGCATCCAGTGTGCCCACGTGACAAGGAATACCCACTCTTGCTAAGAGCCAGGCTGACTTGAATCCAGAAGTGCTGAAGCAATGAAGTCCAACAAAGCTAAGAGACAGAATTTAAAGGTTTACAATCCTTCTGATGAACTTAACTATACTACATAATGCGTTCAAGACTATTTATAGGAATATAAAAATATCAATTGTCAACTAGAAAAAAATCACAGTGTCTGAAAACAAACCAAACCAAACAAACAAAAACTGAACACATGACTGAGCAGAAAAAGCACAGTGAGGAAATGAACCTGCCAACCCGATGGAGACAAAGGCCAGAAGGAACTGGGAAGCAAAAGCAGGTCACCACAAATCCAAGCTCTCTCTCAGCTTTCTGGTGCCAATAACAAAGTAGAGAGTGATAGAAGGTTATCAGAGAGAAACCAAGGAAGAAGGGCAGTCACATAGCACCCTCCTGGAACCACAGAGTCGTCTCAGGACACCAGACGTTCTGTGTGCCTGAACCAAGCGGCTCTGGAGCAATCAGAGAAACACGAGGAACACCGAAAACATGCCCCACGCTATAAATGGATGCTTCCCCAAAGATCAGAAATGTTACCAAACACAAAGGCTTAACAGGCATGGATGAACACTGGCTGTAAGATAAACAGCAGCACTTCCCAAGCAGTCAAGGCTTTAATTAAAGAAACCATCTCCATCTATGGTCATCTGTGTGGGACCAAAGCTTCAACTTCCTGGGACTATGGGAAATAATTAAGGTAACAATCCACGGATAAATGTCAAACACAGTGTGAGATTCCCGAACACTGGCAGCACCTTGCTGATGACATAGACAGCCAGGAATAAAAGGAAAGAATCCAAATAGCTAAGATTTGAGGAGAATAACTGACCAGTAAAGTAGTTGATGTCACAGGCAAGAGCCATCCGCGAGTGAGGTCAAAGACAAAATATCTGGAGTTTGCCTACTTGGCACAGATTTCTCTGTTAGCTAGATAGGCCACTGCAATATAAACAAGAGGCACTCCTCACCCCTTGCCCCCTGATGCAGGCAGAAAAGTTGGCCCCAAAGTCAAGCAAGCAGGAGATCCGGCCCTGCCCCTCACAACCTGCAGCACTTGGGAGAGAGGGTCCTGCACCTTGCCTAGTGAAGGCAGCAGAGCTGATATAAGCAGGGACACAGCTAAGCCTTCCTGCTCACTAGGTCCCTAGGGTGTGAACATGAGGGAGCTGGCCCTACTACTTGTCTGTCTTAAGGCAGCATGAGTGAGGAAGAGACGCCCCCCCTCCAACCCCTCACCACTTGCCACTCATGGCAAGCAGGAGAGCTGGCCCTTGGTTTACGAGAGTGGAACACCTACCTGGCCCTCCCCAGCTGCAGCGTTCAGGAGAGCTGGCCTTGGACCTCAACTGGGAAGCACAGTAGAGCTGACCCTGTTGGTAGGGGCATGGGTGAGCTGAACTGAGTGCAGGAGATGCCCCCGCATCTGCCAGATGGTGGTGTGAAAGAAACTCCCCCTTTCCCCTCAACATCTGTGGCAGGTAGGAGAACTAGGCTCGGGGGCATGAGAGTTGGAGAGCTGTCCCTGTCTTGTATCAGCTGCAGCCCTCGGAGAGTCTCTCCTAGGCAACAGAATGGAGTTGGCCCTGGTGGTGTAGGTGCCAGTGAGTCAGTCCCAAGGGCATGAGAGCAGGAGAAGCAGCCCCGCCCTTGCTGCCTGTAGCATAGCCAGCACAGTGCTTGAGAGTCTGCCCTTGTGGTGAGAATCAGAGAGAGCTTGAGGGCCAACCAACCCAGCTACACCTCCAGCCCAGAACCAGGGCTATGAGTTGGTCCACTCCAACACCCACCCCATCTGCTCGAACATGTGGAGGGGCCAGTCCTACAGATACCATGCTATGGGATCTCCATGGCATAGGGCAACAGCAGGATATGCAAGAGGAGTCTCACTGATGGCTCAGAAGAAGCCAGAGGCCTCGAACCAGACCACTGACTCAACAAATGACTTGCAAGTAAGGATGTATAGACTAAAGGGTGCACTGTATGACTCGCTATGGCATACTACAGCTTCATGACATCTTTTTCTGTTCTTTTAAACTATATTTTGTTTTATTTGTGTAGAAAAGTTGCAAGGACAGAGGGTAGATACAAAGAGATGGGGAAATGAATGGGACCAGAATGCATGATGTGAAATCCATAAAGAATCAATAAAAAGTTTAAAGAGTAAAACATTATATACATATGTATGTATGTATATTTATAATTTACATACACACACATACATACACACACACCTAGAAGGCAGAAAAAGAAAGACAAGAATTTGTAAAGGCTGAAAAATTAGTATTGAGCTATTATATTACCTAAGCAGCAAATATCAAAAAATGTGCAAGAATTCCAAATAAATAAATGAAGGCAGCATTCACCTTTCTGAGCTACATTCATGGAGATGTGTGTGTACAAGTGTGCATGGGACTCATGCAGCGTGGGTACACAAGAAAGAAGAGTGAAAGGGACAGAAAATGCATATTTGAGGATGATGTCTGCTGCGGTCCACCCATGGCAAGTTCGTATGTTCCAGGGTAGGGGCATGATTATTAGAAATGTCAGGTAGGAGGAACAGAGATAAGAAAGAAATACAGAGATGCAGGTGTTGACAAAGATTTCTGTCCCACCCCATCCCACAGCCATTCATCCCCAAAGAAACACACAGAGGTCTATGTTAATGATAAACTGATTGGTCCATTAGCTCAGGCTTCTTATTAGCTCTTATAACTTATATTAGCCCATAATTCTTGTCTATGTTAGCCACATGACTTGGTACCTTTTGCAGCGAGGCCTTTACATCTTGCTTCCTGGGCGACTGGGTGAAGACTGCAGACTGAGACTTTCCTCTTCCCAGAATTCTCCTGTTCCTATTGCCCCACCTCTACTTCCTGCCTGGTGACTGGCCAATCACCATTTTATTAAACAAGTACAAGAAACAAATCTTCACAGGGTAAAACCATTTTCCCACAGCACACAGGATAGTACCAGGAAGGCAATTCAGCGAATCCTGAATGCTGAATTTTGAGTTGTGAGTTCTGAGTTCGCTCGTGTTTAATTTTCCATATGCTTTTATACCCCAACACGAAACAGAGGAAGAAGGCCAAAGACTGCTATAACATGATACAAAGGACAACCGGAACAGTTATTTGCTTCAATACTTGAGATATTAAGCAATTATTTCCTAAGCAAAGCATATAATGTTTGGGGCAGTGAACACACCCTTGACCAAGTATCCTGCAGGCAGCCACTCCCTAAGTCAAACCTCCTATTTTAAATGAAGGAGCACAGGAGTATGTTTGAGTTCTCTGACCTTTGGTCTATGGTCATCTTAATGTCCACAACACCAAGTAACCACACCCCAGATCGGGATGTCTTGTTTAGTAGCCACACCTGTTGTCAACAACTCTGAAATAAACAAATATAAACTCAGACTCTCTGATCTTCCAAAAAAGTAGAACAGGCTGGCATCTGGGTATATCCTGACTCCAAATAAAGTATCTTCACACGAAGTAATTCTTTGCTTTGTTTTGGCATTTTTTGATTGTTTGAGACAGTGTATCACTGTAAGCCGGGATGAGGTTGGCACTAGTTAGGAAAGCCAGGCTGGCTCCTAACTTTGCAGCCTCGGTTATCCTAGGGAGTGTGCACAGCACATGTGTGCCAGTGGACAATGGGTATGAGATCCCTTGAGCTAGAGTTACAGTTCTGAGCTAGTCTGACAGGGCTGACAGCACCCGAACTGGGCTTCTCTGGAAAGACAGCAAGAGCTCTTTATGGCTGAGCCCTCTCTCCACTCCCTACATTCAATCATTTTAAGGAATCCCAAGAAAGTTGACACAAAGAAATGGATAAGATGCAACAGAGCCAAACTGCTGAAACTTAAAGGGAAAAGAAAGCTCTTGAAAGCAGCGAACGGGAACACAAGACAAGAAAGGGGCAGGAGACACAGCTCTGTGGTTAAGAGCACTGACTGCTTTTCCAGAGGATCGGGGTTCAATTCCCAGAACCCACATGGCAGCTCACACCTGTCTATAACTTCAGTTTCAGGGGACCCAACACCCATTGCCAAAACATCAATGCAGATGAAAATAAAGTAAATCTTTCAGAAAAGGCAACTGCAGTTAGACGGCTGAGCCCACACATCATCAGGAACGATGGAAATTCTACAGAAAGACAAGAAGGCAAATCTGAAAGACTTAACTAAAGCAAAGCATAGAAACTGTGAATGGTATGTCAGTGCCTCTCTAGTTCCACAGAGAGATTTTGACGCTTTACTTTCTATTATTGAAGTCAACAGAAAACCAGAGATAAAATCTATCCACACAATTCCATCCAATCAGATGAAAATCAAAACAATAAAATGAATGAGCTATGGATGCAAGCGAGTTACGAATGAAATGTGTTCTGGTTGGGCCAAAGCCAAAAGGAACCTGGGGAAGAAGGTGTCTATCTGGCTTTCAGATAACAGTCCCTCATCAGGGGAAGTCGAGGCATGAAGACCTGAAAACCAGAACCTGGAGGCTGGACTTGAAGCAGGGACCATGGAGGGATGTTGCTTACTGACTTGCTCCTCACGACTCATTCACCTTGCTTTCTTACACACCCAGGACCACCTGCCAGGTGTAGCACCACCCAGAGCAGGCTGGCGTCTCCCACATCATCATCAATCAGAAACCTGCCATACAGACTTGCAGTCATCCAATGTGATGGAGGCATTTTCTCAGTTGAAGACCCTCGTCCCAGATAATTCCAGCTTGTGTCAAGATGATGAAATACTAACCAGGACAAGATGAAACTTGGAAACGCTAGAGGTAAGAAGCCCAAACATTCTGATTCCATCATCTGCAAAATAAATAACAGTGCTCCACAGAACAGAAATGACACTTTTTGATTACCTAGGGGTCTGGGAGACTAAGGACGATGGGAAAACATCCTTCCTTTGGAGATGACAAAAATGGTCTAAATTTAAATAATGACTGCATAACTTTATAAATATGATAAAAGCACTGGACCATCCACTTCAGTACAAAGAATTTTATAGCTTATCAATTATATTTTAATAATAAATATAAAAAGGAAGACAAAAATAAAAAACATTTCAGACATACAGGCACTAAAAGAATTCATTACTAAAAGTCATGTGCTAAGAGAGAAATTTACAGGAAATCCTTTAGGCAAAGGAAAATTACAAAAGACATATACTGATCTAGAGAGCCCCCCCAAACGCAAGCTCTTGCGATTTCTCCCGGTTACCCACCATACCTAGTCCCAAGACCTTACTGCTGCAGACACCACATACTAGGAATAGAAGATGTAGAATAATCACACTGGAGCTGTACTAGGAGATTCCTCCAAACTGGTTGGTTTTCAGGATGCCAAATCGTGTTATGCAGGCTATGGTGAGGTAACGGCATTGACAAACTAACCCGGGTGAAAGTCTAAGAATTATAGGACTCACCTGCCAGACAGATGTGCCCATTGACTTGACAGTGGAATGATGCATATGAGGGGACCAGATACTCCCTAATTTGATTTGGGGTTTGCTCCATAAGATAAAAGCCCATGCCTAAAACTAAATCTAATTCAAAGACTGTGACTATAGAGGTCCTGGGCCCTGGTGGACGATGGACGTTAATGTGGTTGTTTAGAGGCATTGATATAGCATTATGTCACCCCTTAACTATCTCCCTTTATAACCTCAGATGAACAGTGCTCTCAGGCGTGAATAAAAAGCCTCTTCCTGAAATCAACAGAGACAAATGAAGAAACCCTGGGCTGAACAAAATATGAAGAATGGAAGACACTTGAGGGCTCAGCCCTAGACGAGATACTTATACTGGCACCTTAAGGTTCACAGAACATTACAACAATGGGGACTGGATGAGTCTAAGAGCTGAAGGATAGGGAGGAGAGAGAGCACATGAAGTATGGTCTTAGGTAGAGGACACAGACATGGGAACCTCAAACTACTAACAGCTCTACATAGTGTCACTGGATTCTCCAAAACCAGGCCCTCCTAGCATTGAGAGATGAAGACAAAACAGCCTCAAGGGGCCGTACCACACAATGCCCATCCACCGATGGTCTCTTCCCTTTCTGTGATAAGGGGAAGTACAGTGTCTAGTTGTTCCAGTGGTGAACCTACAAGGCTCTTACAGTGAGATCCACACTCAGAACAGCCCTGTTTCAACTCTGATGGACACTAAATAAACCAAAGCCAATGAGTAGGGGAATGAGCTTTAGAGAAAGAAGGGGGTTTGTAGGGGTAGGATATAAGCGAAAGAGGCTAGGTGGAGATGAAAAAAACCTACAGTGTACATGTATGACATTACGAAAGAACAAGATGTGTTAGGAAAGACCCAAGTTTGGAGGAGGTTTGCTTCCTAGTTCTGGGATGAACATGGCAAAAGCAACCGGGGGAGGAGGAAAAGTGTAATTTAGCTCACGCTTTGTGATCCCCAGTGATCACTGACAGGGTCAGGAACCTGAGGACAGGAACTGACGTGAGATCATGAAGGAACACTGCTTCCTGTCTTGCTCTCGGGCTCACGGCCAGCTGACTTTCTTATATAGCCTTGGACCAATGTCTAGGGGTAGCACAGGCCACAGTGAGCTGGTTCCTCCCATATTAATTGTTCATCAAGAAAATACCCTACAGACATGCTTACAGACCAATCTGATTCGAACATTTTCTCAACTGAGGTTCCCTCTTCTCAGATGATGCTAGCTTGTGTCAAGTAGATAAAAACTAACCAACACACAGGATGGGGTCTCTGGGGAGAGTTGGAATGTGCAGGAGATGGAGAGAATCAAGATGCATAGTGATAATGTATGGAATTTCCAGAGAATAAAGAATAAAGTATTATTTTAATAAAATACAACAAACTGAACACCTTTTAAGAAAAGAAACACTAATCAATACAAAGATGGCAATGACGTATCCTTAAACAGATCATGTCTATTTGAATGAAAATAATAAGAGCACAGCACAGAGGTTCTAACATGATGAAAATTCTCTTGAATTTACACTCTATAAACTGGTATATTGCCCAAGAGCAAATTACAGTACACAGTAAACCTTTAACAGAACAAAATCACGGGTTAACACTCATAAAAATATGTAAGTAAGCAGAACCATAAAAAGGGAAAGTAAGCAAAAAGAGAAAGGAAATGGAAAACAGAAAAGAACCATTGGCTTGAGTTCACACCAACCATCTCAGGCAATGTGATAAAGCAGACTGCGTGGAAGAGCAAAATAAACTCAAGCCTCACCTCCTAAACCCCTACCAGAAATAAAGTGTAGACAGAGCAGCCAATGTACATTAGAAGCAATGGAAATGGAAGGGCTGTCCCATCCCAATACCCGTGCCAGGAAAGCTGGAGTGTTAGCTCAGAATTCAACAGAGTACTACCAGGGTTGAAGATATTCAGCTGATCCCAACAAAACAGCCAGTTAGTCAAGAGGGCGTGAGACCCCTCAATGCATAAACCTAGCAGCAAGCCTTCCAAATGCCCGATGCAATGATACGAGCACCAACAAAGCTGGAGAAAAGCAGAGGCACAGCCATCCCGGGCATTTTCATACCTCACTTGAAAACCAGACAGAAATAGACCCAAATTGGTAAGTAGGCTGCTGAGACGATAGGAAGCACTTTACGCAATTGGTCTAGATTTTTACTGTGTTTGTTTTTCCCATAGTCCTTCTGCAGCCTTGAAATGCCCTTCCTCCCAAAGCCCACCCTGTTCTGGGGCTTGTGACGCAGTAGGAGGCTGTTCGGAAGACTCGGTGTTCACAGTCCTCTCTCAGGGTCCCAGGGAAGCTGGTGGACAGGTGCCACAGGAATGGAACCCCCAAGCAACCTAAACAATCCTCAGACTTAGGAAGGTGGTTTTTCTTCTGTCTTTCTGTCGCTGAGGATGGAAGACAGTGTCTCCCACACGCCAGCAAAGTTCTCCGCCACCGAACTACACCCACCTTTCATACAGGCTGTCACCCTCTCTGGGTGGGTCCTGATACTAATGCGGTGGAGTGCTGTATAAATGGCTTCTGCAGTGCATTGCTTAGGAAACAGCTCTCAAAGATTTATTTTTGATATCTGTACATGCATGGTATAAATGCAGTTTTAAAAAAAAATCTTTATTCTGCACTCAGTGTTTTCACAAAGAATTCAAGCATTCAGAACTGGACTGTCCTACACTGGAGACACAACTCACATCCCAAACTTAGGCACTGCACATGGTTCCGAGGAATCTTTGTTTGACCAGAAAAAAAAAATAGTCAGAAAGATTGTCTAGGAACAACAGAGACTGAAGAAATAGGACAGTGCCCTATGACCGACCCTTAGAAACCCAGAACTCACACCTTGGCTGCTAGAGAGGCCCTCCCTACCCTTCTGAGGCCAGATACCCAGGCCATATCCCCTTGAGATCTGTGGGAACCTTGTGGGTGAATCCAAGTAAGAGCCATCACCTCCTGGACAGCCAAGCTTCCTCCCTCTGCAAACCAAATAAGCCAATGTTTCTCATGTTTGCCTGAAGTCAACACCCACAAACTCCTCAGAGTCCAGTGGAGTACGGTGGGGAAGGAGTCAGTCATTCATGAGAACCCTGGGAAGCTGGTGCCTAGCAGCAGGCCTACCTCTGCCCCCAGAGAGCAAGGGACTTAGCATGCAAATGCGGGCCTTTGGGCCTGGGGTGGGGGTGGGGGGTACTGGCTGCAGTGGCGCAGGAGGATGACCTACAATAGGAGGGTTATGCTAGGCAAGCAAGTTAACTAGGAGTTACCATCTTGTGCCAGGGCAGAAGGAGTGTGTAAGAAACAGAAGCAAAAGGCACCGTCGTTTCTATCAAAGGGCTAAATGGGACAAAGGAATTTTGATCAATCTTTAAAGAGGCCATCTGTCAAAAATCCCTCCCCAAGTCAGCATTTTTCTAAGAGAAAAGAGCGCGCACAAGGGGGCGCCCCGTGCTCAAAAGAGACGCGCTATAGAGAAAAGACACAGCGCCAAGCCCCACACACACATAGAAAAAGGAAAACGCGCGCCCCGACCCATCCAGACCAAGGCACGCCACCCCCTTGGGGGGTAAGAAAAAAAGGTTTTTAAGAACAATGAAGAAGGGGGTTTTTTGGTCCGGTTGGCAAAACTTTGGAATTTTTCAAAAGAAGGAAACCTTTTTTTTTTTGACTTGCAGAAAGAGTTTGGATTGTGTGGACATCTTCTAGAGACCCCAGGTCCATTTCTTTTTCTCTTTTTAATTTTTAAATTAAAATAAAATTATGTCACTTTCCTTTCCCACCCTTTTCTGTACTGTATACAGTATACCCTCCATGCTCCCTCTCAAGCTCATGATCTCATTCTCTTCGTTATTGTTACACACATGCATGCCCACACACACCACCCAAACTATTTAGTGGAACTTGCATGTATATGATATGTATTGGACAATCAACCTAGAAGCTTGTCCCTGGGAAAGCCTTTCTCCTGCTCTCAGCGTTCTCTACATTCCTTAGTTCCTACAGGTCCTTTCCATAGGTGACAGACCCTGAGGCTTCCCTCTTCCCTGCTACCAGTCTACTGATACTGTCCTTTTTTTAGGGCTTATTCAGACAGCCACATTGCTGAGGCACCATGGGTAAAGCTTCCCTGCCATTTCTCGGAGCCATAATCCCACAGCACTTTTCCTGGTCCTAGTACAGTCTGTCCACTCCCTCTTCCCTGATGTCCCCTGGCATCAAGGGCAGGATTTGGGCTGTGGATGATGAATTAGGGCTGGATACCCCATGGTCACAATTTCTCTGCATTTTGTGGTCTTCAGTTACTGTCTCCGTCTATTACAGGGAGGAGTTTCACTGGTGGGGATTGCAAGTTACATGTATCTGTGATATGAGGGTAAATATTTAGAACCCAGTGAGGAATTATGCTGGTTTAATAAAGTCGTGGCTGTAGTCTCTCCTCTAAGTCCAAGATCTCACAACCCCAGGGAGCTGGCCCGGTTTTCAGCACTAGACAAGGTTATCCTCTTGTTAAGTGGACCCTGATACAGTTAGAGAGCTGTCAGTTATTACCCAGATATGAACCCCACTACTGTACCCTTAGGATTATCATTACACCATGGTGGACATCATGGTAGTTCATACATGCAACAGCTGAGTAGGACTAGCTGGTTGCTTGCCTCTCCTGGAATCTTGTTTCCATGATCTGGTTGTTGCAAACAGAGCAGCAACGAACATGGCTGAGCAAGGATCTGTGAAGTAGGGTGTTGAGTCCTTTGGGCCTAAGTCAAAGAGTGGTACAGCTGGCTTATATGATAGATTTATTTTTAGCTTTTTGAAAATTCTCCACAATGATTCCCATAGTGGCTGCCCCAGTTTTGAACCCCACCAACAGCAAATGAGGGCTCCCTTCTCCCCATATCCTCACCAGGATTTACTGTTCTTTGCTCTCTTGATATCTGCCATTCTGACTGAAGTAAGGTGAAATCTCAAAAATCCTTTTAATTTGCACCCCCTAATTGAGAAGGAGGGTATACACTTTTTGATACATTTCTTGGCCCCTTTTATTTCTTCATTCAAGAACTCTCTGTTCAGATTCATAACCCCTGCTTTTGAATGAGTCACTTGCTTTCTTAACTCCTCATTTTTTAGTTATGTATGCATTCAGTATATTAATCCTCTGTTCAGACATATTTCTTTAAAAGGAGCGAGCCCAGGCATGGTCTCAGCCCACACAGGGTACACAGCCTGCAGGGGTGACAGATGGAAAAAAACCAGACCAAGCCGCGTGTGATGAACGCGGCAGGAGGAAGGATAAGGTACACCCAGGCTCACCTGGAGCTCGAGAAAGGCTCTCCCAAGGAAGGACCTTAGAGTCGGGATCTCAAAGCTGCCAACTGGTGCAGAGGTGGCAGCAGTGGACATGAACAAAGACTTGACTACCGCAGGGGAATGAACAAATGGAAAATATTGTACAGGCTAAATTTTAGGCAGCAGGACAGGGAAGGCCGAGGCCAGGGAGGAAAGGCTACTATCAGACTCTGGTTTCCAC
This sequence comes from Dicrostonyx torquatus, assembly GCA_028555095.1. Classification (NCBI taxonomy): domain Eukaryota; kingdom Metazoa; phylum Chordata; class Mammalia; order Rodentia; family Cricetidae; genus Dicrostonyx; species Dicrostonyx torquatus. The sequence continues at coordinate 499,164 of JAQHUG010000279.1, read as the reverse complement.
TGAATTCCTGGGAGAACGGTTATCAAGACATCTCCTTGGCCACTGCACCCAAGTCTCACACTAAATCACACACACTCTGTTGGTGAACAATGGTGAACAATGTACCACCCATTTCTCTGCTCCGTCTGTTCCTTGTTGAACATATCGTCCATGACAAAAAGAATTGTGGTGTGGTCCACAGACCACAGCAGGGCCAGGTACCTTGCAGGTATGAGGAAGATTTTGGTGTGGGATAATTGTCTGTATTCTGTCAATCATGTTTTAAATAAATGCTGATTGGCCAGGCAGAAAGTATAGGTGGGAAAACCAGACAGGAAGTAGAGGTGAAAACAAGAGAATTCTGGGAAGCAGGAAGCTCCCTTGGCATTCCTGCGCAGTCCATCTAAGAAGCAGGATGTAAGCTGCCCTGCTGAGAAAAGGTACCGAGCCATGTGGCTAACATAGATAAGAACAATAGGTTAATATAAGTTACAAGAGCTAGTAAGAAGCCTGAGCTAATGGGGCAATCAGTTTATAACCTAATGCAGACTCTCTGTGTGATTTTCTTTGGGGCTTGCTGGCTGTGGGAATTGGGCAGGACAGAAACCCCAACAAGCAGGCACCTCATGTTACAAGATTTGATGAAACAAACTAAGGAACTCAGAAGAAAGCACTCTCAGAGAGTAATGCCAACCCTGGGGATCTTCATCTGGAAAGAAGAAATCGGATTCTTACCCACTACTGGTGGAGTAAATTAGCAGTTACTGTGGAAATCAGTATGGAGGCTGTTGATAAACTAGCAAAGGGATACATGTTTGATCTAGCTATGCTACTCCTGGGTGCACACTCAAAGGACCCAAAAATATTCTACCGCAGATATACTTGTCCATCTGTGTTTCCTGCTGCCGTATTCACGGTAGAAAGAAATGGGCTCATCCTGGATGCCTATCGATAGATATATGGATAAGGAAAGCACAGAGAATCTACACAAGTTTTTTTCAGCCGTAAAGAAGAATAAATCTATGTCCTTCGCAAGGAAATAGACGGAACCACAGAGCATGTTAAGTGCAAAAGACCAGACTTTATGCTTTAGTCACTTTTCTATTGCTTCGACAAAATGCCATGACCAAGGCAACTTCTAGAGGGAAGGTTTATTCGGGGCTTCCTGCTCCAGGAGGACAGATGTCCATCGCCATCATGGTGGGCAAATGGGACAGCAATTACAGATGGTAACTGGAGCATCAAGCTGAGAGCTCACATCTTCAAGCACAAGCAGGAAGCAGGGTTTTGAAACCTCAGAGCCTGTCCCCAGTGATGTACTTCCTCCAGTAAGGCTGTACCTCCTAAGGCCCCCGCAAATGGAATCAAGTGTTTAAAGGTCTGAGACTCGGTGAATTAGTTCATTCAAACCAGGACTGTCAGAAGGACAAGAATCACAAATCCCATGTTTTTCCTACCATGTGGGAAGACTATACAACTATATGTATGAATGACAGGAAAAAGGAGTGTCTCAGGAAGGGAGCACCAGCAGGAGGTGGGAAGGGAACAGAGCGTGAAGGAGAGGGATAAGGTGGAAACGCACTGCACATGCATGAAAATAGCGAGGCTTATTGTTCCTGTTATTCCATACCAATAATATGCAGCAGTAAAACCTGACATGCATCCCGGTTACCATGATCACAACAAGAACCAACCAACCATAGCACCAGATAATGGACCTACGTGCCTGTGAGACACCGACCTTTTTGGTCTTGGTAACAGACTTTTTTCTTTCATTTTATTTCCATGTACTTGTCTATGTCAACCATCTGTCCATGTCTCTTATTTATTTATTTACTGCAGTAATGGGGATGAAACCCAGGCTTCACGCATGTGTAGTGAGAGAGAAGCAAGCCCTCACTGGCCTCCTGTAATGACCAACAGCTATTAGCCCATCCCCTCATCAGTGCCAGGCTTTGAACTAAGTGCCTTGGCCTGAATCCTCTTAGTCAGCTCCAGCAGTAACATTCCAAGTAGCATCGTCTCCACCCCCTACTCTACAAAGCACAGAAGGTCACCCATTAAGGCAGGAATAGCCCAGAGCTGGAAGCTGAAGACAGATGGGTGCTGCTTCCTCTAAGTATCGGTGACCAGTATCAACCTCTTCCTTTCTCAGCACCCCATGAGCAGGATTGCATCAAGGGTGCACAGCTACAGCTGTGTAGAATCTCTACCTAACCATACTCGCAGTGTCATAGTCTCGTCTACGGAACACTTGAAATAACAGCAGACCCTGCTCTCTTTCGGATTTGCACACCAAGGCAGGCCATTGATGCCATGACATAAACCTTACTAAATTTCACAGGACTCCAGTAGTTAAAAGCGTGGTCTTTGACCATGGCGCAACTAAATTAGAAAGTAAAAACAGAAAGATGCCTTGAGTCACCTCAAATATTTAGAAAATAAATGGAACACATCCAAATAGTCAAGAGTCAAAAGTGAAATGAAATAGAAAGAACTCTGTCTATAGTAGATGAAACACAGAAATATGAGGGAAAATATAAGGAGTGCTGATGGTGGGAAACTCAGGAGAAACTGTAAGGCTGGACTCTAGATTAGAAAAGGGATGGAGTTTATAATGTCAACCTCCCTCCTAATAAACCAGAAGAGAAAATGACCCGAAAGTAAACATGAGAACGGCAATAGGGCAAGAATGGTGAGCTAGAAAACTGGTGGACCAGAAACCATGCAGAAAGGGAAGCCACAACAGCGTGGGTCTGGGCAGGGTGGATGTGAGACACCTGCCACTTTATGTCGGCTGGCAGAGGCCACTGATTGTCTATACTCTTGGTCACAGACTTCATTATGCCACTTAGAGACAGAAGCCTACAGGGGCCTCTCCAAGCGTCTGTTGGGAAGCAGCAGTAAGGCCCATCATCCAAGACCGGAGTCCCTCTCCCTCAAACACACTAATCCAGATGCAGCTACTGTGCTCAATTCCTCTAGCAGTAATGAATAAACATAAGAAACAAATCGTTTTTATTCTATGAACTGAACTGATTATTCAAATGAGGTCCAGGCATTTAATTTTAGGATTATATTTAGGAACGCAAGATTATATTTAGGAATATGTGTGTGTGTCTGTGTGTGTGTGTGTGTGTGTGTAATTTACCAAATCATACTTTTAAGAAACGCTCAATTGCTTATACAATAAAATTTCATTACACATTCCCAATAAGAGAAGTATACATCCTAGCACAAATTATTATTTAACTGAACTTCTGGGTGACACTCATGAAGCCCGTCTTATACAGAGGCCATTTAAACAAGAGAGGGTGGGCGTGGGTCCTAATGCTCGGGAATGAGTAAAGAGCTATTCCCCCAAACAGGACTCCTCCAGAGGGGTAGTCTGCTACAAAACACAGGGGGACTTCACCTAGCAGCTCCGAGGTGTCTAATTAGTCTCTCAGGAGATGACAGGTATAATTTCTCCACCAGGTTTGTTCTCCACTTCTCTTATGCATTTGAATTAAATTTGTGGGAGAGTCAGTTAACTAGCTCACAGTAATAGCTCTCGCTTCAAGCACAGCAATTAAGAATGTCTGTTTCCTCTCCTCCTACATCTGTTCTGAGACTGGAGTGAATACATTTACATTATTCTCTGGATACACAGTAATTGCTGGGGGGTGACTGCATGGCCGTCTGTACAGTAGGCTGTGGATCAGAGGAAGGGTCTAGCCTACCTGAGCCCAGGTGAGGTTGGCAACATTTAAAACACGGAACTCTGGTTGACCTTAGTCATGCGACTTCCAGGCGAAGTTAGGCTGTGCACAAACAGTGCACAGTGGGCTGAGGAACCTACTTCCAACTTCTTCCTTGGCAACTGGAAGGGCAACCTAATATTTGTTCTTCATTACTTGAGACTCAGATAGTGTCTCTTCTTCCCCCCCTCTTAACTTCTTTATTAATTTTTGGCCTGAAGATCAAACCCAGGGCAGCGTACTTTGGGCAAAGACTCTACTACTGCCCCACACGTCCAGTCTCTCCTACTGTGCTTCAGATATAACCATGACAATGGTAATGGACAGTGGTCTCCCTCTATTATCAATACAGAAGTTCATAATCATTGAGATCTATGTGAAGCCATCCTTATACACCGCACATTCTCTCAAATGGCGTGTTCCCATCTGAAGTTCTCAACATAGCATGGCAGAACACGGCATACAGGACCAGTAACGAAAGGTCCTGCGATGCTCTCTGCTTCCCACTGCTAACACACTCTTTTTGCTGAGAGCTCACCTCTGTGGCCAATGGGTCTCAGACATCCATCTCACAGCTCCAACATTCTTAGAAAAGCTCACTGAAGGACTGAAAGAGCCACATGAAAAGAATTTCTTAAAAGTCACAGGTCACTCATCTATGGGATCTAAAACGTAATCTTAACTGCAGAAACTGAAAGCAAAATAGTGGTGAGCAGAGGGTGGGGGGAGGATGAGCAGATGGGGGAGTGGCCATCGAGCCCTAAGTTGGAGGCAGTCAGGAGCTGCTGTGTCGCACGTTCATGACCACAGACGTCGGTGCTATGCTGTACACTTCAAAGACACACAAAATGGAGCTTCAGCTTTCAACACAAGAACTTATCAACATTTGGGTAAAAAGACAGAATGAACATGACTATCCAAAAGGTCATACATGAAAACTGTTGGCGCAGGCAGAGCATCCAGCGAGAACACAGGCGTGCCTGCCATGTTCCCTGGGTCACTACAATAACACATCCTACCCTTCCATCATGACCTGACTGCCTTCCACACCACGTTTAGAAGTTACAGCTTGTAGGCCCATATTTCTATATGGTGTGGCAGCCAGGCTATGAAGACATAGGCCCTACCTGAGGTGGTCACTTAGCCCTGCAGACAGGCTGTCACTGCCCTAACAAAGGGTCAGGATGTTTTTGCTCCTTTCTTTGTAATTTGGAGGATGCCTGATTGAGATGCTAATGCAAACCTACGTGACAACTAGCGTACACAGCACACAGGTGAATGCGGACGTGACAAAATGCCAGCCACCTGGTTACCTAGGAGACAGAATGCTGGCATTTTCCCGCTCGGTTTATCTGTTGGCATAAAAGCTGTTTGGAGAATAAACGAGGAGGAATTCTTCAGGATGTGAACTCAGGACTACATGAGGGACCACTGAGAATCTCCCTCCCGATAAAGCCATGTTAGTTGTGTCTTTATTTCTGCGCCTCCACGCCGGTCCAGAGAGAATTTATGTTGGGGTCCGGTGGAGAGAAATAATTTATGGGGAGTGGCCATCGAGCCCTAAGTGGCTAGCACTGGACCCTGACAACAGCGCATTTGGGGAAACCTGCTTCAGAGAAGCTAGAGTCCACAGAAGAGGAACCGAGCAGTGAACTGTCTCTCCACTGACCGACCCAAGAGAAGATCTATGTGAAATGTGCCTGTGCTCACTTCTACCCATTGTCTCTGTCATCCCAGTGTAACAATACATAACTTCATTTTTCCCCTCATGACTTTAATGGCATTTGCTCTCTAATTTCTCCTTTAATAATCTTTACTCTGAGATGTGGTCAAACATCTTAAAATCCCTACCATGAGTTTATCTCAGTCATTACCTTCTTTTCCACAATTACACTGCTGGAAAGTTTATCTTCGTGTAGCCTTTCCCGTCTCATAGGACAAGAGCTACTCCTCAGACCATGGTATCCTATGTGGCCCTAGACGGATGGAGGACATGGCTTTAGCATTACTTAAAATGATGGATGATTGCCAAGAGACTACAACAGATTTATCCATAATTCAGGATTTAACAGAGAGAATCGCTATGAACTACAGGTATAAATACAATGATCACAATTTGTAATGTGGAAAGTGATTAAGGGAGTCTGTGGCATTAGCCGATCCACAGCCATCTCTTGATCACAGACGATGCCGGGGAGAGTTTAGCATGTAGACAGTGCTGGGTGCTGGAGCTGTGGATGGGTAGAGTGGGGAAGGGGAGGCGAGGGAGAGGGACAGAGCGCGCACGGTGCGTCTGTATTTTGGAAGTGGAATTGTCCTTGAAACCGAAAACACCAACTTTCAACCAAAAACTGCAGAAAGTGTGTAATCATGCTACAGGAGGACGTCATGGTCACACCACAGCCTGCCATCTACAGGTAGGCGCTCAGAAAATCAGCAACTACATTTGAAGGATGAATGCTATGAAAAACTCAAGGGAGAGACTCTCGGCTTACTCCAGTCAGAAGGTAAAGGAGGGTCATGATCTAAAGGACAGCCCCTTCAGGAGGTAAGATTAAGAAGAGCAGTTGAGCTTAGCATAGATGCAGAAAAGCACAGCTAGGGAGCAGGACAGCAGAAGCCACACAAGGAAGCCACATGAGCTAATGTCCCTGAACACGTCACATAGAATGGAAGTGGACAGGTAGGCGAGCAGGCAAGGACATAGCTTTTCATGTATTTCCCAAGGTCCTAGACTTCATCTTAGAAGAAGAAGTAGAATCTTCAAGAGTTTCCAATCCAAAAGGTTGAGTTAACTTAGTGGGAATGTCTGTGTCGTCTCTCCAGAGCTGCCTGGGGGACCTGTCTCCTCCTTCACCTATAACAGCGCAATGTAGTATGGGCAGGTCCATGTTGCTCTCCAGATGACCACTGCATGAATTTGTACAGAGAACACAGAAAACATGCTGAGGAACTGGGGTCAGGGGGCGGGGGTCAAAGGGGAAGTGAGCTAGCAGGTCAACCGAGTGCTCCACTAAGCTAACAGCAAACCGGTGGGCAGCATCTCAGCCGAGCATTGTTTGTTGTTCTGTGATAGGGTAGGGCAATGGTCACCACCAGTAAAGCACACTAAACTTGAACAGAAATCATGACAACAGAAAAGCAATGCTGATCTTCGTGAGAAACTGGCCTTCAAAGCAGAGCCCTCTGGGCCAGGAAAGAAAATACATACACAGTGGATCTGTGTGAGTTCAAGACCAGCCTGGTCTACAAGAGCTAGTTCCAGGACAGGATCCAAAGCTACAGTAGAAACCCTGTCTCGAAAAACCAAAAAGAAAAGAAAAGAAAAGAAAATACATACACAGTATCTTCCCAGGAGAACTGCTCTTAGGCAGTTAACTCCACCCTAGCTGAGTATCAGCAAGTTGCTAGAGCTTGCTAATCAAGTGCTACCAAGTATTCAGCTGAGAAAGGAAGATGCACCCAAAAGCCTATGAGGGATAGGGACTTTTTATCAGGACACTGGGCTGCCCCAAGATCCAGGGGACAGCAACAGGAGGGCTTCAGACTCTGAAATCACAGGGAAGCATCCTGCCTTGTGACTTTGCAGTTCACTCTTCTGTGAAATCCGTTCACTCCAAAACCACAGGGCCCTTCTCCTCTGAAAATTTCACAGCTCTTTCTGTACTCAGCAGGAAGCCTTCCCTAACCCATGGCCTCTTTCTATGGTTCCAGCTTCCTGTGGTCAGCCACCATGGAAAATTAGGTGAACACAGTACAGGGAGGTATTTTGAGAGTGTGTTTACATAATATGTATTACAGTATGTTGCTACCACTTTGCTATTTTATGTGTTATTATTGTAAAGTTCTTACAGGTTATTACAGGTCCTCTGTAGGACAGGATATTATGAGTGTTTTCAGGAACACATTGAGGGTCCTGAAATAAAACTCATACGGATAAGGAGGAAGCTATTTTAAACTGTAGAAGTGGGAATGTAGCTAGCCTGTGGCACAGATAGGACCTTCCTGTTTGTCATCCAAGCATTGTGTGTGTGTGTGTCTGTGAGAGAGAGAGAGAGAGAGAGAGAGAGAGAGAGAGAAACCGAGAGACAGAGAGACAGAGAGACAGAGAGAGGGAGGATAGGCTTCCTCAAGCTTTCTATGACCAGCAAGTGATAACTGACCTTTCAGAAGGGCGACAGAGGGGTCTGGGTGGGAAGCCGAGCTGGCCCACTTCCTGCCTTAAAAATGTCCTCAACCCAGAGAGTGTGTTACCACGATGGAAGGTATCAGCTAGACTGACCTTTTCCAGAACTGCACATTTGTCTTTGTTCTGGCCCACACTGAGGAAGTCAGCAACAAAAAGCAGAGAGAGTTAACTCAAATATGACATGAGTCTTTAAAACTTCAAGCCTGCCCCCAAGTGATACACTTTCCAGCAAGCCCCACCACACCTCCTAATCCTCCTCAGACAACCACCACCTGAAGACCAAGTACTCAAATATATGAGCCTGTAGGTTCGAACCACTCCCATTTAAACCACCACAAGGGCAGAGCCAGACACGGGTTTTAGGCTCAGTTACAGTCACCAGGCCTGAACTCCAACTTGCTTTAAAATTAATTTAGAGATTGAAAAAGCTTCAACCTGGCTTCAAGTCCAATCAGAAAGCTGTTGGTTACCACATAATCTTTGTTCCATGGGTGCACAAGTGGCCATATCTTTCCAGGCCAGTCCTTACTGTAGTCCCGGGCGTCACATATGGTCAAGAGTGTGCATTCCTTTTCTTCCGGGACAACCTGCATAGGACGCTCCAGCTCTCTGAATCCTAGGCAGCAGGAAGGAAGCTTCCTGAGCTCTCCACGTTCTATGGCTGACGTTACGTGATGTCTACAGCAATTGTCTTTCCACCAAGGGTAACCAGGAGCAATGTCAGTGTCTTAAGATGCCTGGAGGAGGGTCTATGGGACCTCACTGAAACAACCAGAAAAGAAATAACCCATGTCTGGCGACAAGCCTTTTATTATGGTGTGTGGGAGATGCAACATCCAAGTTATAGGGTAAAACCATCTAATTTCCTTTTATGTGTGTGCTTGTGTGTATTTAGGAAGTATCTTTAGAAGATTTCTATACTCCTTAGAGTTACTGACCCTTCCCATACCCCCTCCTCCCATTCTACCCTCCCATCCTCCACATCATTTTATTATTACTATTATTACAAGAAAAATTTACATTTACTCCCCTTGTTCCCGGCCCTCCCGCTCCCCCCCTACCCCACCGCCCTCCCCCTGCTTCCTTAAGATGGGGCAGGATACCCTGCCCTATGGGAAGCCCAAGG